>CANNZV010001528.1:142515-289959 GCA_947561585.1 Caprella mutica
AGGTAATTATTACCACGTGAATTAAAGGTCCCCTCCAAGCAAATTTTTTTATTGCTTAAATCAACGAGGCTTATGTTTCTTATCATTTTACTGCAAACCCCATAAAATTTGATAGCATATTTTTAATTTTATATACTTTTAAAGATTTTTATAATCCAAACTCTACAAAACCTACTTTACTTCCGACTTTCTAAGTTTCAGTCTAAAGAAGAAGAATGTACACCATTTGTTTTGATTGTCAACTAGGTATTTGGTTTAATAAATCTATTTTTTATTCGTTTAAAAGTTTAAATTTGGATAAACTTATTATAGAAACGTTTATATACTTTTAGAAACAATTAATATCTTAAAAGAAGCCAAAAACGCATTGTTTGTTTAAAAATCTAAATTTACAATCATAACAAAGAGTGTACAATTTTCTTTCTCAGCGTCAGGTTGGAGATTCGCTCGATTGTTGCTTACAGAGTATTAAAAAACTTTAAAAGCAAATAACAAAATACATACTGAACCAAATTTTATGCGGTTTGCGGAATATTGATCGTAGACCTTAGTTCTGTAATACTATGTAATAAACTCATTTTTTTCCCGGAGCCTGGAGAGGACCTTTAAAATCAAGTTTGCTTTTTGCTTATCTACCCAACAAACATGAATGTCGATTCGATGCCGTTTGCTGTCGAATTCGTAGCGTTAACGGTGGGTATCGACTTAGCAACCATTTCGACTCATAGTAGATATCGGAATGTCTGTTTCTAAATGATATCTGAATTTACACTTCGAGTAGAAACACGAAAACCGATACATGGTTTTAACAGTATCATCTTGACGTCGGCATGTCTGTTTCCAAACGATATCTGAATTTATACTTCGACCAGAAGTGCGAAAACAGATACGTAGTTTTTAAAAATCGTTTCAAAATTGGAAATTAATTTTCTTATCTTCCTGTTATATAATACGTATAGAAATGTAGGAATTATTTTTATTCAATTGGATTGTACCTTTCTATATAACGTACGTTGTGCTCCCTTTAAACTATACCCAATAATTAATACATTTATAGGGGACTACGGCAATTGTGAAGGTACGATCGGGCATTGACACGCTAGTGCGACTGTACAATGGATCAACGTAAAGTAAGCGATATTGGAACATCGGTTGTTGAACAGTGTTCCTCCAGTACCGTGAAAATGAAATGGATAACCAATGAAGTGATTTTTAGATGACCAGTGCATTTATTGTTATGAATCTATTCTAGACTGCTTATTGTAAATAAACCGCGAGGGGTTCCTGAAGCTGTCTTTGGTGAATGGAAGAGAAGGGGGGTGGCGTCCCTTGGGACTCAAACTGTTGTAATTTGGATTATGTATTGTCTATTTTATGTTTACCATGTGTATAGTGTTTTTAACTCTCCATGCAGTTTTAGAGGATAGCGCTAGGGTTACGCTCCACAATTACGTACGAGGTCTTAGATTTCGTGTTATGTAGGCTCGTAGACTTCATTTACTATTACCTCTTCATTTTCATCTTCCATCCTTGAGTGCAGCCACCGGTGCTTGTGACCATTTTTGTCACATTCCTCGGTAAGTGACAGCATTCACGGAGTAGTTTTTCAGCATCCATGAGCGTCGTGACTTTGTCCATGGAGCCACTTTCCTTTCTGACTGCTTCTTCCAGTCCCTTCTATTTAATTTCCTTTTGACGTCAGAGACATGGCCTTTGGTTCCGAAGCAGACGTTAAACCTATAATAAACGTAAATAATTAAAAGTTGATGGGATATTTAACATGTTCTATTTAAGAGTACATTCTGTGTTATCGGACGGTTCCACATTTTCGAATATGTAAGATATAAATATATTAATTATCATTATTCAATTCTTACTTAAATTGGTATCCATGATACCAGTACGTAAAATACAAGTTTAGAAATAAAAATCAATACCTAAATAATTTTTTTACGTAACATGCGGAAACCCATATCCAATAACTTGAACTTTCACCTAGTGCCAAAAGCTGCAAATGAGACGATTAAAATTCAGTGATTCACATTATAGATAATTAAACTTAAAGTTGTAATCGAACTCATTAAATCTATACCATTTACAGTTCTAGTTGATCCAAATGAAATAATATTTGATCCAAGTGAATTTCAATTTGATCCAAGTGAAATTGAATTTGATCCAAGTGAAATAATATTTGATCCAAGTGAAATAATATTTGATCCAAATGAAATAATATTTAATCAAAGTGAAATTGAATATTTTATTATTCTAATACCTCACATTTTGTGATTTTAATTTTGTCTGTTGGTTGGTTGCAATAAAAATGTCACGCTTTTAACATTTAAAATATAAAAATATTTATGATTGGCCAATCATAATCTCTCATTGCCCACCATAATCTTTCCTTGCCCACCATAATCTTTCCTTGCCCACCATAATCTTCCATTGCCCACCATAATCTTTAATTGCCTACCATAATCTTTAATTGCCTACCATAATCTTTCATTTTCCACCCTAATCTTTCATTTGCCAACTCAATCTTTCATTGACCACCATAATCTTTCATTGACCACCATAATCTTTTATTGTATGATTATGGTGGGAAATGAAAGATTATGGTGGGCAATGAAAGATTATGGTGGGCAATGAGAGATTATGGTGGGTTATGGTTTATTAAATATTTTTTATATTTTAAATGTTAAAAGCGTAACATTTTTATTGCAACCAACCAACCAACAGACAAAATTAAAATCACAAAATGTGAGGTATTGGAATAATAAAATATTCAATTTCACTTGGATCAAATATTATTTCATTTTGATCAAATATTATTTCACATGGCTCAAATTCAATTTCATAAGGATCAAATTCAATTTCACTTGGATCAAATTGAAATTCACTTGGATCAAATATTATTTCATTTGGATCAACTAGAAGTGTAAATGGTGTATATATAATGATCATTATATAACTTTTATTTCAATTGGTATCATACCTTCAGCTATTAAATTAAATTGTAGTTAAATAATAATAATTATATTTTCCTTTATCACGTGTTCGAAAATATAGACCCTATTAATAACTTGGAACATAAACCCTACTGCTAAAAATATTTCACAGAACACAAAATTCCTGTTTGTTCAATGTAACACAATTATATAAGTCAAAATATCAAACTAATTACTCAACTATATGACCTATATTTACTGAGTGAGAGTTATCTATGGTCAAATTTTAATTAATGCATTCATTACTTTGAACTTTCATCACACAGCTATCATCTGTATTCTAAATCGAAGCCTCAAAAGTCAAAACATTTTCTTTAATTTGAACTCAAAGAGAACGAAATTTTTAAGGAGTTACAATTATATAAAAATTTGACCAACTCATTACTATTTTTAATAAGAAAAAGTTGTGATTTTGGTTATAAAAGCGGTGCTTGCCTGTATTGTTTTATTCACTCTAAGAATATCTTCAAGTATCTCCGAGTCGCTTAATATCAAAAAAATTTGAGGTAAGTGCATCCATGGTGGCAAAGCTACAGAGGTACATACACGAGGACGGAGGGACCCACGAACGATACCTGGACGTATCACTTCATTTCTTCCCATTTAATTTATTTATATAACACTATGTAACACTAATCGAATTGATATGCATCTAAACGTACAATACGTTATTTCAATGAAGTAAGAGTTTTCCATTTTAATTTATTTATTTATTGGATGCAAGTGGATATCGTTTCGAAGCATATTAAATATATAATTAGGCGTCTGTTCGATGCAGAATCCCTATGTATGTTGGATGTCGTACTTTATCTTTCTATTCAACGCTGTTATAACGGTATCGCTTCGATGCGAAATATACTTGATATGATGCGGTTTAGCGGTGCAAACGGATATCGAATTGATGTCTACTTGATGTCACCATGTCTAATTTGTTACTGGTATTCGATGTCGGAAGAGAGGTTATACAGAGTCGTTTAGACATCGAATAGATACATTTATGTTTGCTGGGTAGGTAGGTACATATATTTTTTTCAATCACTTGACATTTAGGCAAAGGTTTCTATGGATCAGTATTCGTTCGATTTATTTGTTCTGACGATTTCGGATGAAAATCCAACTCATGACAGCGATTTAGTCGTCAGAAATCAGAATACGTACTAAGTCCTCAGAAGCACTTCAGAGTTCAAACTTCAAACAAGCTTGATGTTTTCGAGCGACTTGTGACTGCTCTCGTTTTTTTAAATATATTATTTCATAATATCGGGAATAGTACCCCAGCAAACATGAAGGTATCTATTCGATGTCTAAACGACTCTGTGTAACCTCTCTTCAAACATCGAATTACAGTAACAAATTAGACATGGTGACATCAAGTAGACATCAATCCGATATCCGTTTGCACCGCTAAACCGCATCACATCAAGTATATTTGGCATCGAAGCGATACAGTTATAACAGTTTTGATGGAAAAGATTCAAACTCAACGGGAAATCCATATTATTGTGAGGTTATTTAAGGAAAGCTTGAAACCTGATAAAACCTTCAACGTTGAGTTTAAATAACCTCACAATAATAAGTTATAACAGTGTTGAATAGAAAGATAAATTACGACATCCAACATACATAGGGATTCTCCATCGAACAGACGCCTAATTATATATCTAATATGCTTCGAAACGATATCCACTTGCATCCAAAAAAATAAAGAAATTAAAAATGAAAACTCTTACTTCATTGATATAACGTACTGTTCATTTAGATGCATATCAATTTGATTAATGTTACATAATGATAATGTTATGTGTAAATTAAATGGGAAGAAATGAAGTGATGTGTCCGGGTATCGTTCGTGGGCCAATCCGTCCTCGTGCCTGTACCTCTGTCACAATATGCCACCGTGGATGCATTTGACAAAAAAAAAATGTAGATATTTAACGAACCGGAGATACTTAAAGATATTTTAAAGTGAATAGAACATAGAGGTAAGCCCCGCTTCTATAACCTAAATCACAACTTATTCTTACCACAAATAGTAATGAGTTGGTCAAATTTTTATATAATTGAAACACCTTAAAAATTTCGTTCCCTATGAGTTCAAATTAAAGAAAATAGAATACAGATGAAAGCTCTGTGATGCATTAATTAAAATTAATAGATAATTAGATTTTTATAATTATTGTGTTTCATTGAATAATCAGAAATTTTGTGCTCTGTGAAATATTTTTAGCAATAGGGTATATATTCCAAGTTATTAATGGGGTCTGTATTTTCGAACACGTGATAAAGGAAAATATAATAATTATTATTTAACTTCTATTTAATTAGTAACAAAAGAGCTGAAGGTATGATACCAATTGAAATAAAAGTTAAATAATGGTTATTATATAGATTTATTGAGTCCGATTACCACTTAAGTTTAATTATCTATAATGTGAATCACTGAATTTTAATCGTCTCATTTGCAGCTTTTGGCACTAGGTGAAAGCTCAAGTTATCGGATATGGGGTTCCGCATTTTACGTAGAAAAATTATTTATGTATTGATTTTTATTTCTAAACTTGTATTTTACGTACTGGTATCATGGATACCAATTTAAGTAAGAATTTAATAATGATAATTGTTATATTTATTTCTTACATATTCGAAAATGTAGAACCGTTCGATAACACAGAATTTACTCTAGAATGGTACATGTTAAATAGCCCATCAACTTTTAATTATTTACGTTTAGTAGAGGTCTGCTTCGGAACCAATGGCCATGTCGTTGACGTCAAAAGGAAAGGAAGTACAAGGGACTGGAAGAAGCAGTCAGAAAAGAAAGTGGCTCCATGGACAAAGTCACGACGCTCATGGATGCTGAAAAGCTACTCCGTGAATGCTGTCACTTAAATAGGAATGTGGCAAAAATGGTCACAAGCACCGGTGGCTGCACTCAAGGATGGTAGAGGGAAATGAAGAGGTGATAGTAAATGAAATCTACGAGCTTATCTATGTAACACAAAATCTAAGACCTCGTAGTTGTAGAGCATAACACTAGCGCTATCCTCTAAAACTGCATGGAGAGTTAAAAACACTATAAACCCAGCAAACATATGAATGTCGATTCGATGCCGTTTGCTGTCGAAATCGTAGCGCTAACGGTGGGTATCGACTTAGCAACCATTTTGACTCATAGTAGATATCGGAATGTCTGTTTCTAAATGATATCTGAATTTACACTTAAGGGCCTTTTAGACGTGAAACATTTTCACAATGTTGCGCGACAATTTGTTTCAGAACTGTTGCCCGGGTGTTTCAGCCACAATTTCTATGCGACATTTCTCGATTCGCTCAGTGCCAGTTGGTGTTGCGCAACAATGCTGAAACAAATGTTTACAGCCATCCTCAGTCATGGAAGTACTAGTAGAAGGAAGCGGTGTAACGGCTAACCAACAACGTATAAGCGGGACCATCGTGTTAACACCTTGTTGTTAGCAATTAGTCAAGTGAGCTTCCTTGTCTCTCTTCGCTTCAGTCAAAACAGCTTCCTTGGCACAGAACATTGAATAAGAAGAAGCTCAGATCGAACGTGTACACATGGTGTACCCAGTCGTAAAATTTCAACCAATCACGTCCATTGATCGCTGACGTCACTATAAACACTCTCTCGAAAACTGTTTGAGCGTGCATTCTACCTCAGCTCATTATCTTTGCTGGAGTCCTATCTTCCTACCAAATTAAGTACACGATTATATATATTCTATAGCCCAGCTACTAAGCAATAATAAACTAATCTTCTTTGCAAAAAACAAAAACTGACACCATTTCGGTTGTAATACGCATTCAAAATACGGACTCAAACAGAACTGGTGAAACGAAGCCTCTGATTGGCTGAGTGGCTCTAGTTGAAGTGACGTCACTTTAAACGGCACTCAAGAGTAATATAATGGGATCTACACTTCTTCTTCTATTCAATGTTCTGTGTTCCTTGGCGTCTTGTTGTTGTTCTGCTGTGTCGTGTGGTGACGTCACAGCACACATATGACGTCACCCTAGCGACAGACTGACAGTTCAGGGAGCAATCGCACACGGCTCAGCAGGCGGCTAACCTAGCCGTTCCGAGCCGTTACAATCGTGTTAGCTTCTAGTGTAGATTTAGAAACGAGGGAGAGTACACGTGTGTGCGTCGCTCTCAGACCTGACTGAGTAAGTTGAGTAACGGTTCTCGTTAGCACAACAGCTGATGTTAACTTACATATTATTCTTCAAAATACTTTAGGTATCTGATCATTTTGCTCAATAATTTTCTCATCTATGGACATTTAACTGATGTAAGAAGATTAATTGATGAATATTTAGGCAACAGATGCAATGTTAATGACTTAAATAAGCGTTTGGTGGAGCGTTTGCTAAATGCGTGCCCCTCCCTCGTTTCTCAAACGTCACTGGCCGTGTGCGAATGCTCCCTGAAGTGTCAGTCTGTTGCTAGGGTGACGTCATATGTGTGCTTTGACGTCACCACACGACACAGCGGAACAACAACAAGACGCCAAGGAAGCTGTCTTGACTGTAGCGAAGAGAGACAAGGAAGCTCACTTGACTAATTGCTAACAACAAGGTGTTAACACGATGGTCCCGCTTATACGTTGTTGGTAAGCCGTTACACCGCTTCCTTCTACTAGTACTTCCATGCGGCTCAGTGACGTTTGAGAAACGAGGAAGAGTGCACGCATCTAGTACGCGCTCCACCAAACACTTATTCAAGTCATTAACATTGCATCTGTTGCCTAAATATTCATCAATTAATCTTCTTACATCAGTTAAATGTCCAAAAATGAGAAAATTATTGAGCAAAATAATCAGATACCTAAAGTATTTTGAAGAATAATGTGTAAGTCAACATCAGCTGTTGTGCTAACGAGAACCGTTACTCAATTTACTCAGTCAGGTCTGAGATAGACACATACGCGTGCACTCACCCTCGTGTCTAAAACAACACTGAGAAGAAAACACGATTGTAACGGCTCGGAACGACTAAGTTGGCCGCCTGTCTTCAGTGTGTTATTGGCTGTCAGAGAGAGGTGAGTGCGTCACTGCTACAGACGCACACACATCTCCTTACACACCACATACAGATGTATCATTTTTATAAGTAAATTGATCTTTAACAAGCTAATTCATAATTATATGAAAACAGTCCACGCTCTATAAATGGAGTAAAATATTGTTTTGGCGTCCTAGCAATTTATTATTGCATTGCGTTTATTATGTTACGATTTAAGTTTTAAATGTCATAAAGATCTGCGTTGTAAATTATGATTGATTTCTTTATTTTATATCCAAGTAAATTAACCTACTGAAGTTATCCCTCAAAGTTCCTAACCTTCAATCATTTGATATAACTAATAGAAAGTACTTTAAACTATATATATATTATGTATGTCTATCTGTCTTACGAATAATAAATATTTTAAAATCAATATTGGAAGAATGTACCTTTTACTGGGTGGTCCAACAAAGTGCCATATTTTATTTTTCATTCCAAAGTTGTATTTTACAACTTTTTTTATATTTTTCAGGCGATTTAGACAGCTGTGAGATTCTTTTGACATCAATAAGGATGGATGCTATTCTACTCAGCAGCAGATAAAAATCATCAAATCATATTTTGCCAAATTATTATGTGCTTCCGGGTAGAATATCGTCCATTTATATTGATGTCAAAAGAATCTCCCAGTACTGCTGTCTGCATCGCCTGAAAAATATAAAAAAGTTGTAAAAACACAACTTTGGGATGAAAAATAAAATATGGCGCTTTGTTGGACGACCCAGTACAAGGAATGTATTACCATTATAGTTTATTTGTATACATACATATATATATATTTTTAACTTTCTATTTAGAATACTCTTAAAATGGATGTCAATGACTCTCTGCAGATTGGGCATACTTTGACTTTTTTTCTCAATATTTTGGGTAAGGGGCCGGGTAATCAAGTATCACATGCACATAGGTAGCCACACGGGATGAAGGCCAAGTTGCTCTCTTTTTCGAAGCAATAACAACATGGTTTCAGTATCTGTGAGTTATTTTATACTCTCTGGGACACAGAGACCTGGGATGTAGAAGCCTGAGAAGTAGAAGCCTGGGATGTAGAGGCCTGAGAAATAGAAGCCTGGGATGTAGAGGCCTGAGAAGTAGAAGCCTGGGATGTAGAGGCCTGAGAAGTAGAAGCCTGGGATGTAGAGGCATGAGAAGTAGAAGCCTGGGATGTACAGGCCTGAGAAGTAGAAGCCTGGGATATAGAGGCCTGAGAAGTAGAAGCCTGGGATGTAGAGGCCTGAGAAGTAGAAGCCTGGGATGTAGAGGCCTGAGAAGTAAAAGCCTGGGATATAGAGGCCTGAGAAGTAGAAGCCTGGGATGTAGAGGCCTGAGAAGTAGAAGCCTGGGATGTAAAGGCCAGAGAAGTAAAAGCCTGGGATATAGAGGCCTGAGAAGTAGAAGCCTGGGATGAAAAGGCCAGAGAAGTAAAAGCCTGGGATATAGAGGGTACATAGATGTCAGGTACTTCTTCAAGAGTGGCATCTTGAAGGCAATCATTACAATGCAATAAATTATATTGGCCATTATATCTTCAGTATACGAGGAATGATGATGATTAATAATATTCCCAGTAACTATGTAGTATATAAACAATAAATTATGAATATTACAAGAAATGAAACACCATATATGAGAAATAATTATACAGCTATATATATTTTTATATATAATGTGTGTATCACTGAATATACACTGCAAAAATATATATCATGTTAATTATTTTTATTTCCTTAAAAATATATATATTGAAAGAAGATCGGTTGATTTTGAACTAAATTTATATTTGCATCTTTATGTGATAGTTACAGTTGACAGATAAACATATTTCGTATCCCTAATGTACAACAAAAAGAATAATATATTCATTGCTCTTTAAATAATCCAAATACAGTGTGTGACTGTGTGTTCACCAAAAATTTATCCACTGCCATTTAATATAAATAGTATACATAATTTACTAACAATTCGTCATATATTGTCGTCGAATGATAAATATGTTGAATCATGCAGATTCAATGGCATTGGATACATTTTTGGTGGACACACTGTACACAATACTTTTATACACTATGGTTAAAAACAATGTATTTAGAAAAATCATTTACATATAACTCCATTAAACGTTGTCCTGCTCCTCTCTATGAGTGGGATGTTGGTCACCATTCTATCAAAAGTATCTGGAAAGATATAATGTATAGTTTGGCTATTTATTAGTCAGTTAAATATATATAAAAAATATTTTAACGCAAGATGTTAATACTTATATAGTATTGAACAATTGATAGGGAAAATTTCATATTCTTGTGAATACTTACCACTGCTATTGCCTACTTCGATGTCTGTCAGGTCATCGATATCATAGACCTGGTGAGGCAGAGGTTGAACATATCCATCTACTTCCAGAGGAACGCCTTCATCTACTTCCGGAGGAACGCCTTCATCTACTTCCAGAGGAACGTCTTCATCTACTTCCGGTGGAACGTATCCATCTACTTCCAGAGGAACGTCTTCATCTACTTCCGGAGGATCGTCTTCATCTACTTCCGGTGGAACATATCCATCTACTTCCAGAGGAACGCCTTTGTCTACTTCCGGAAGAACGTCTTCATCTACTTCCGGTGTAACGTATCCATCTACTTCCAGAGGAACGTCTTCATCTACTTCCGGAGGAACGTCTTCATCTACTTCCGGTGGAACGTATCCATCTACTTCCAGAGGAACGTCTTCATCTACTTCCGGTGGAACGTATCCATCTACTTCCAGAGGAACGTCTTCCTCTACTTCCGGATGAACGTCTTCATCTACTTCCGGTGGAACATATCCATCTACTTCCAGAGGAACGCCTTCATCTACTTCCGGAGGAACGCCTTCATCTACTTTCGAAGGAACGCCTTAGTCTACTTCCGGAAGATCGTCTTCATCTACTTCCGGTGGAACATATCCATCTACTTCCAGAGGAACGCCTTCATCTACTTCCGGAGGAACGCCTTCACCTACTTTCGGAGGAGCGTCTTCATCTACTTCCGGAGGAGCGTCTTCATCTACTTCCGGTGGAACGTATCCATCTACTTCCAGAGGAAAGTCTTCATCTACTTCCGGAGTAATGCCTTCATCTACTTCCGGAGGAACGCCTTCATCTACTTCCGGAGGAACGTCTTCATCTACTTCCCGTAGAACGTATCCATCTACTTCCAGAGGAACGTCTTCATCTACTTCCGGAGGAACGTCTTCATCTACTTCCGGAGGAACGTATCCATCTACTTCCAGAGGAACGCCTTCATCTACTTCCGGTGGAACGTCTTCATCTACTTCCGGAGGAACGTCTTCATCTACTTGAGGAGGAACGCCTTCATACCCTTCCGGAAGAACGTCTTCATCTACTTCTGGAGGAACTTATCCATCTACTTCCAGAGGAACGTCTTCATCTACTTCCGGAGGAACGTCTTCATCTACTTCCAGAGGAACGTATCCATCTACTTCCAGAGGAACGCCTTCATCTACTTCCGGAGGAACGTCTTCATCTACTTCCAGAGGAACGCCTTCATCTACTTCCGGAGGAACGTATCCATCTCCTTCCGGTTGAACGTGTCCATCTCCTTCCGGAGGAACGTGTCCATCTCCTTCTTGAGGAACGTGTCCATCTCCTTCCGGAGGAATATCTCCATCCTCATTGATAAGATCGAGTTGACCTGGTAGAGCATCAACCTCATCATCATTGGGAAGGCTGTTTAGCACGAGACTCTTCCGGGTGTATCTCCCTACCACATTTAAGTAGTCAGCTATTGTTATTCTGTATATGGAAAAAATATATGATACTTCAGATAAAACTCTAATATCCATTATATCGTCCAGAATATATCTTCAATTCTCTTAATTGATTACAGTGCAATAATTCATATGCATAGTTATAATTTTTTAAAGAGCATCTCCTTATGATAATAATGAGAGGGCAGTAGTATTTCGAAATATAGGTATATGTTAATTTTATTTTACAATTTCTTATTCGGAACACTCACTGGCTAAGCAGCAGCTTTTGCCCAGCTTCCACAGTTTTTCTCTCCTTTGCCAAGGAAGATGGAGCTGTAGAGCGCCTTACTGCTCCTCCATCCAGAGCTCGTATGTAATCATTCGAGGAGCTAGTGTCTACCTTCATCAATTATTGACCTGATACACAAAAAAATAATATATAAATATATTTCTTGCAGTGGACATTTTGAATGTAACTAACAAATGACATTAAAGTATCTGTACTATAATACGTACATAACAATCTCCTGGTGTTGGGATGAGAATCCACTACTCGGTTTATAGAGCGGTGGAAGGCCTCCACGCCATTATTGGTGCGTCTTGCTTACCTAAAAATAGAGAAGCAATCCGCACCAATTCGTCACAGCCAAAATCTTCTAATATAGCTCAGAAATGCCTCCGCTGGAGGTAAGAGGCCGATATCCAATACCTCCAGTAATTCCCTTCCTTCCTCCATATTATTTGGAGGAAGGAAGGGTAGAGCCAGTGCGTATTTAATAAGAGAATATGCAGGGTCTAC
Source organism: Caprella mutica (assembly GCA_947561585.1). Taxonomy (NCBI): domain Eukaryota; kingdom Metazoa; phylum Arthropoda; class Malacostraca; order Amphipoda; family Caprellidae; genus Caprella; species Caprella mutica. Next base: position 155,150 of record CANNZV010001528.1, read on the forward strand.
ATGGTCAGCATAAAGTCTTGACAACCCAAGCTGCAATGCCTTCTTGTATTCTGCCTGTGTGCAATAGAATACTTGAATTACTGACTGAATATAGCCTGAGTTTAATGAGGAGAAAAGTTATTAATGAAAAATATTCACAATAATAATTACCTAACTAATTACATCAAATGATTTGTCAAAATCACTCATGAATTTATATTTTGAAATGATCAATTTGAACAAACCTGAAATATACACACATTTAACTTCTAGGTTCAATCGCTATTTTTACTATTCATCATACGAAACGCTTATAAATTATCTTTTAACTTCTCGATACTAACATGCAAATACGAGGTATTATTAGCCACTCGGTAGAAATCAAGGAATGTGTTGTTTTGCTGACGTCATATTTTTGCGTCGTCTGCTAGTTACTATACCCTTTATGTTCCTGTACCCTGCAAGTTACAGTCAATTATGAGTCAACGTGAAGCATATAATGACGGTAACTCTGAAGTGTCAATCGAACGGATACATGCAGGCGCCGCTTTTATAAAAGTAGTAATAATTGTGAGACATGTCTCGATGTTATTCATACCTTTCTATTTATACCTTTCGTAGATATAGAAAACGGACATACATTTTGTGGTGATTAATTCACGGTAACAAGGATAAACATCAATATTATTATTCAGATGAGGTTATTAGAAGAAATTGGTTCAGAGAATCAACATGTCCTATATTTTAGAGTAAGTTCCGTGTTATCACACGTTTCCATATTTTCGGACACATAATAATCTATATAATTAGTGTACTTGCCCGTTAAGTTGTTCTCAATAGTGTAATTTAAATATCCACATCCTGCTCTTACATTTAACCAAAGTTATTAATTAAAACAATGGCAAAGTAATATTATAGACTAGAGTCATAGAAAATAAGTATAGGGATAGGCCATAGACTCATAGATCATTTAAATTTAATGACAGATTGTAAATAAATCATTAAATATTAACTCTGTTGATTTTAAATAATCTACAATTTATTGAACTCGTCAAAAGAATTAGTATTCAAGGCTACCACCTGGGAACATAATTTTGCCTAATATCTGAAAATTTATTGAAAGGACACAGACAGAGAAAGATAATCAAACCATTTACGGGTGGTGATAATCATTATTTAACTTTTATTTCCATTTTTATCCGTGATACCAACTAGAATAGAAAATAAATAATTAATATTATAATGTCTATACTCTATAGTTACATGTCCAAAATGTAGAACTACTCAATAACTTGGAATTTACCCTACTACCAAAAATATTTCAGAGCATAAAATTGCTGTTTGTTCAATAATTACGATTATACAGTGTGTTCACAAAAAATGTGTCCACTGCCTTGAATCATAGAGAGAGGAAGTGTTGCAGCGATAGCAGAACGCTACGGAAGACGGTGGAGAACCTTTTTTTGTTTCAGGTATATCATTTCTCCATTAAACTGACGCTAGATTGCCAGTCACGTGACCCAAAAATAAGGATTTTATTGTCCCGCAAGATGCGATATTATTTTGTCCACTGATTCACCACTTGCCTTGAATCTGCATAATTTATCATTCTATGATAGCATGCATAATATAGGTATTGGTAACATAGATACGTAGATTAATTAAGGAATTATATGTAGGAGTTATATTCAATAGCAGAGGATACATTGTTTGTGGGCACACTGTATAAAATCCAAGTATCTATTAATCATAACCCCCCATAAATAGTTTCCTTATCTTTGTTTGTCTGTCTGTGTTCTGTCACGCTTTAAGTTATAATAAGCAGAATAATTTAGGCTAAATAGTTTAATAAGTGGTAGCATGAATACCAATTCTTATTTGATTGGAATAAATGATAGAATTGAGAGCACATTATTCTTAACGGGCAAGTACACTAGTTAACCTATACTGAGTGAGAGTTAGGCTATGATTGAATTTTAAAACCTTTTAATAATTCAGTATACCTTGAACTTTCATCACAGAACATCTACTAATTCTAACAACAAATATACTGGAACACTCTTTAATATATAGGCTTAGTACCTACTCAAACTTTAAATACAATTTTATTTCATTATAACTAACTAGTGTACTATCCCGTTAAAATAACTGTTCATCATCAATACTAATTTATTACCCGTTTAATGAATTCAATTAAAATTACATTTTCTGTATAGTTTAATTTATTTCATAGATAAAATATATTTGAAAATTGAATAAAGAATGGGATAAAAATAAATTAGACTACGCAATTCTTTTTATTTTAATCGAATTCATTAAAAATTATACAACAACGGGTAATAAATTGGTATTGATGACGACCCGTTTTTTTTGACGGGAAAGTACACTAGTTGTATATAGTTCTTGTGACTTATTTGGTCGTAATTTTGTATTAAAAGCGGGGCCTGCCTGTTTCTTGTCTTGATCTAAAATTTACAGACGAAGACAGAATGGTGTGTTGCTAATTATATATATTTACCTGGCTGTAGTGGAAATAGCATCCCGCTATTATAGCTTCATTGAAGACATGCGTGCAAGCTGCAATCAAGCCCTGATCGTAGTCCGACATTATTTGTGAGGGACAGAACTGGTAGGCCAAGAGCAGGTAGTTCAGAATCGCTGAATACGCCATTCTTGTCCTCTTCTTCACTAGCACAAAAACAGCAGGGAATAACCAAAATAAACAGTAAACAATTGTCAAACCAATTAAATGTGAACGCTGAAATAGCGCACCTAATTTAAATCATAGACAATTATATTGTAGCTATCTCTGATAAAATGCTTAATTCTTATGTCATTTTCTATTACTAGATCCATTTATCACATTTTAATTAATTAGATTGGCTTCTCAATTTGGTTATGTATAAACTAGCATGAGATGTTCTGAAAATTTTGATATCTGGTGGTATTTATTTACACATATATATTGAAATGATGACCATTTTCATTCTTACAATTTAAGTATTCAGATTTCAATGATAATTTTGTAATGCATATTCATAATATATAATAGAAATGCATATAATAGAATTTGCCGTGAACTCAATTTTGTTCACCTAACTATATCGTATATAATCATGTTGATTAAAATTTGTGAGAAATTCTTATATATAGTTTGAGAATAGTTTGATTTGTTATACTTAAATATTCATTAATGAGTGCTAAGATATGAACCACGATATTTCATCGTATTTAATTTTCAATCTTGCTTTTGTTATGATATTTAAAATAGGTCAATCATGATTCATGACACACTTTATACAAGTTTGGGCTTGGGACTACATCCACACAGAACAGATGCAACAGATTGGCCCATGCGGATCGAAATGCAACTGCACCAAACATTTCATGTGTATATTATATGCAAGAATTTAATCATGGGATATAGAAAACAATATTTTATAAACAAATGGGGAATGGTTAGTAGGCAAAAAATGAAGCATGAACTTCCCAGTTCTTTTGAACTATTTATTCATTCAAAACTTTACTATCAAAGCTCAAAAGCCATTGAAGATCAAGGTCAGGAAGATATTTAACAACTATTCTAGTAGAGAAAAGAAACATGCCGAAAAATACTGGTTTTCACCAAATTCTTTTTAATTTCTACCTTGTCAGTTTTTAACGCTACTTGCAGTTTTAGAGGACATTTTTGCTCTTCAACTATGAGATCAGATATTTTTAGTAGACTTAATTTACTATCACTTCTTCATTTTCCTCTTCCATCCTTGAGGGCATTCATCGGTGGTTGTCTCACTTTTATGTCACATTACTTGGTAAGTGACTGAATTCATCGTGTAGCCTATCTGCTTCCATGAGCATAGTCATTGACTGGTGGTTGGTAACTGTATATGGAGTTACTTTTTTCTCTGACTGCTTCTTAGAGTCCATTGTAATTTATTATCCTTTAACGTGGTAATATAACCTTGGATTCCGAAACAGACGTTAAACCCTTGACTAAATTTAATAAATTAAATCGCAAGATCCTTCGATTCATGAATTACCTTTAAAGATTTATTATTTATTTATACCCTTTATTCTGCAATTTTGTAAAAAGAGGAAAGGACTCTCGAGAATGGGAATTCGGGTGTAAACTTCTATCTTCTGACCTGGCTAGACGAGTTTGCTCCATTGGTATATTCGCAATAGATTTTCTGTATATAATATTCTTTTTGCAGACAATCAGAGGAGTTCTAATTTTAACAACTTAAGATTCATTTAAATATTATATGAAACCTAAAACTTTTAGTGTTCAATTGTTAGTTTAACGTTTCTTTGTTGGTTTAAAACTAACTTGAGTTTTTTTATTTGTCAAAAACACGGCATTTATCATAATTTCTTAATTATTTACAGATCTATCTTTCACTAGCTGTCCAATTATCTTAAGTGCAAATAAAAGCTACCCTCGTTAGGATATTAGTCTTATTTTGAATTTTATTCAAATTTAATATCCAAATCAAATTGTTTGCTGAATGATTAACTATTTACTGGAGTACCTTGAGGTTTAATTTAGCAAAATAATTTTGGAAATCTCCAAAAGGAAATTTATGGTGAATCGAAATCGAAGACTCAAATCTGAAAGGCATAAGCTTTGCAACAAATAGGATAAAGAATAAATTTATTTAACAAACGCTTTACAAATCAAATTAAATTAAGAAGCGTTAAAATGATGTAATAAAGATTTTTACAGGTAATAGTAACAGTTATAAAAATCAAGTTATATACAGAAGTTCCTATATAAATTTGCTATTCATAATAAGTATATACAGACAGTTTTATAGATCAATGAATCTATGAATGTTGGTGTACGGGAATACTTAAATATGGAACAAACATTTAAAACAAACTAAATATAAATTTAATTATAACAATGAATTAATGAACGGATTCATAATAAAAAATAAAGTTGAATATATCTAAACTAATACCATCGCATAAATATAAAAAAATCCGATATTGATTTTCTAATATTTAGTGTAGCCTCCTTCGACTTCCAGACAGTCTTCTATGCAACGAGGCATACTTCTAGCTAGATTTTCAAAGAAATAAGGAAAATTTCTAAGTTTATTCCACATGTTGGCTACGTCTCCATAACGAGTGTCCTCCAGTCTCAAAAGAGTCTCGTCCAGTCTCAATGAAGTCTACTTCAGTCTCAATAGAGTCTCCTCCAGTCTCAATAGAGTCTCCTCCAGTCTCAATAGAGTTTCTTCACTTTAGTATTTTCATCCAATGATTCAATCGCACGATGTATATCTCTGCAAGAATATCCATTCATATAAATGAGGTAACGTGAATAATTGTTTATTAAATAATGAAATCATTATTTGAGAACATATTATCAAGAAAAAATAATATTTGGAGCGTATAACATTTAAAATTCTCAGAAATATTAAATTTAGACGCGTGAAACTTTACGGAGCTGAAATCGAAAGTTATACCAATTTATAGTAAAATAATTTCACTCACTGATCAGTGGTTCGAATTAATCATCCCCAACTCATGACTGATATCTAATTAACAAGATATTAAAGGGAAATAATATAAGGTAAAGCTTTTGAACCTACTATTATTCAAGTTAATATAACAGCAGTGTACATTAAACCCACTGTACTGAGTAATGACCATCACAGTTTAACTTAACTTTCCGTTACAGAATTAATTAAAGGCTTGGGCTTGATCATCTGTTTTCGGTTTACCATTCAATATTAAAAAAATACAGGCAGGCCTCGCTTTAAGTAGAATTCACTTTAGTAAAAGTGGTCCTTTTTTCGAGTCATGAATCGAAATAAGAACCGTTCGTAGACATAGAAAACGGAGACAATTTTCTGTGATTATTTCACGGTAACTAAAAAAAACATCAAAATTATAATCCAGATGAGGTTATTAGAAGCAATTGGCTCAGAAATTCAATATGTTCCAATTTAGGGTAAGTTCCATGTTATTTCACGGTTTCATATTTTCGAACACGTGTAAATATTTACATAATAATCATTCTAATAATCAACTTTTATTTCAATTGGTATCCATGATACCAATTAGAATGGAAGTTAAATAAAAATTATAATTTTTTTTCTGACGTGTCCGAAATTGTAAAACAAACCAATAACTTGGAACTTAGTACCCTACGACCAAAATTATTCCATAGAACATAAACTTTCTGTTTGTTAATTAAATGTAGCACAATAATTATAGATGTCTAAGTATCAGAGTATCTATTAATTACTCACCAATACTGAAAGAGAGTTAAGCTATGGATGGATAAATGCACGACTTTAAACTTTTTCATCACAGTCAAAGACAATGAAAGACTGTATAGTGTATATTATTAATAATATGCTTATATACTTTCCACTCTAATAATAAATTTTCTTTCTATTACTCATAGAAAATGAGGTCTAAATCAAGGAGTGACAATTATAAATTTCTTGTTACTTCTATTCGCTTTAGTTACCGTTTGGTAACTAAACTGAGACGTGATTTGGTAACTAAAGCGGGGATGCCTGTATATGAAGGTTACAAATAAATTCCAATATAGAACAAACATTCAATTACATTTAACTTGATTATTATTGTTCTATTCTTAGGATCTTAAATTAAACTAATTTTAAAGTAAAATCAAACTGATTCGAATATTGAATATTCAAGAAAAGTAGGTTTAGATATTAGAAAAGTTGGTTTAGAAACTATAAGTATAATACGTTGGCACAAATTTTTTTGAAATATACGTGTTTTCTGTTATCTGAAATCTTTTTCATATTCTATCATCTGGAAATATCTTCACTTACAAATCAATTCGAATTCAGTTCAAGTTTGTATCTCATTTAGTTTAATTTAAATCAGATAAAGATATAATAGGTTTATGACCGTTATTCTGTCCAAGATCAAAAGTCTATACGCTGAAATCAAATCATTGAAATTCAGAGACCAGCACAACAGCACGCTAGGGTATATAAGCTCGTGAGATCCAAAAAAGACCACAGTGCTAGCTGGAACGTTCTTAAAAGAGGTTAGTAACGATGAGCTCTTGTTATTCTTAGGTTGTTCTAGTTCTATTTAGCTTTTACTTATTCAATATTCTGGATATCATTATTTTAGCGATTGGATTGTTGAGAAATGAATTTAATTTACAGTCACTTGAAAAATAAAGCTTAACTAATGTATTAAATATATTAGTTTAACAAAATGCAAAAAACATATATAGTTGTGTTTTGTCAAATCCTAGCTGAGAAAATTCAATTTATTTAATTTGGTATAGTTTTTTATAAAGATTAATTGAATTCATTAAATTATCGTTTGGAATTTGATACATGTTAATTTTCTAAATTCATTTAAACAACAACAAATTTTATTTGATTTCATATATTATTGTTACGCATAATATCTGGTTCTTGACGATACAGGATGTCATTAGGCCTAGAATACCATTTCCAACCTATTCACTACAGCCCACCACAATCTTCTATGTTTTTCCATCCCAAACCTCATGCATAATCTTTTAAAACCGGCTTTTTCATAACTTTTCGAACTACAAAACCTTATTTTCTTTATCTCCATTCTTCTTTTCTCTCATTTATCTTCTGTCGATCTATTTCTTGTATCTGGTTTGTAATTGCCTTCTTTTCGTCTTACTTCTACGAATGCGTAATACCTGAAATTCTAGAACATTTCAGAATTTGAGGTTCTCCTCTAAGAATAAGTAGATGGAATGAAGGTGTCTAAACCCGAGACAGATATAAATGACATTATAGGAGAGCTTGAATTTACTGTTTTATTACTTATGTTTTATTACTTTGTCTAATTATACAAACAATTGAATTCAATATGTTCTCGTTTGAATTCTATATCACTATGATACATGATAATTTTCTAAATTTATTTATACAACAGCAAATTCTTATTTGATTTCAAATAGTTTCGTTACGAAAATATCAGGTTCTTGACGATACAGGAAGTAGGTTTCGATATTAGATCTAATTCTATGTAAACCATTTCCGACCAGTTCATACTATACTAGCCCAGAACAGTTTTCTTTGTTTTTCCATTGCAAACCTTTCCAAAAAGTTTGGCTCATACAAGGGCTTGAGGGAAATAAAAAAATATTGTAATAATTTTTTTTCTCATTAAATATTATCCATTATCCAAAAAGAAGCTGGCGGTAATTCCTTATCTATTTTCGTACATAAGATTCATTTACTTTGTGACTGGCTTTTTCGTTATTTTTCAAACCCTAACAGCTTATCTTCCTAGTCTCTATTCTTCTTTTCTTTCATTTATCTTTTGTCGATCTATTTACTGTATCTGAGTTGTAATTACCTTCTCTTTGTTTTACTCCCACAACTGCGTAATAAGTGAATTCCAGGACAGTTCAGAATTTGAGGTTCTCCTCTAAGAATAAGTAGATGGAATGTGGTTGTCTGAAACTAGATACAGATATAGATAATGTTATAGGAGAGATTAAATTGACCGTTTTACTATTTATTTAGGTAATATATCTTCTATAAATTTACCCCATTTACCTATAAAAATAACTTAGGATAATCATTATCTGTACTAACCTAATCTTATACATTTAAAATTGGATGCAACAATTATATTGTAAATTAAATTATATACTGTTGAACATAAATCACGCTATCCCATGGCAAATATTTCCGAAGCGAGTTGTCCCATGGCGAATGTATCGGGGGAAAATTGTCCCATGGCGAATATTTCTGGAGCGAGTTGTCCCATGGCGAATGTTTCGGGAGCGAGTTGTCTCATGGCAAATGGTCAGGTCACCAATATTCATTTAGTGTATGCAAGTTTGAATGTGGTCTGAATTTTTGATGATTTGTGGTCTGAATTCTAGATGATTCCATTTCTGATCGGTCAGAAGAGTCGAAGTTCATTCTTTTATTTCGTGTACCTAATTTATCAGAGTGTTGGGCCTAGAAGACTCATCTCTGACAATAACCTTACTTTAACTAATTATACAATTAGTTTATTAGTCAATTAATTAATCAAATACAAGATAATTCATTACTGCTTTTATATTCTTCAGTAATTAGTTAATTACTGGAGATACCGTTGAAACTATTGTAATTAGTCAATTAATTTGGAAGATTTTCAGATATCGATTAATATTAATGCTATATTTAGTATATTTCATATAATTATTCATTTGTAATTTTACCGCACCTTATTGTTAATCTTATAGATAAAATAGCAGTTTATATATATATATACGTTTTTAATGTAAATGAAATAAAATAAGTATCCATTTCTGATCGGTATAATGATTATATTTCTTAATCACTTTTTTACAATTATATAAACAGTAAATTATTTCCACTTGATATATTCTAGTTTTTAAATGTATATTTCATTTATTAAAACAATTAAATAACTAAACGAAATACTGTTGAAATGACTGTAATTATTAAATACTTGAGATTCATTTTGAGATACAGATTAGATATCTAGAATTGCTTTATTACTTAATGATGTGATAATTAAATATATGATTACTAGTGGGTACCCGTGCAAATTGCACTGTTACGTGCATATATTACTATATTTTTATTTTATTCTCTTATTTAAGTACATTACTTTTCGTGTTTGTTCATACACATTACATATCCCGTTTTCCATTACATTTCATAAGAATTAGGTACCAATAATGAGTAATTTTCCGCCCCGTGACGTCATCAATTTGTGCAGAATTCTGTCGTATATAGATCATACATTATTTTATAAGATAGCTGTATAAATAACTACATATTACAAATATTATTCAAATAATCACATTATGAAAATAAAAACAATTAGCTACATCGATCAGTTCGATGCTTGAAATAGAAGAAATAAAATTCACTACCTAGGTAGCAGCTGATATTCAATTTATTAAATAAATTAATATGATTATGTAAAATAACTAAAATTAGTTACCAATTGATTATGAATATTCTAAATATAATTTATTTCGAATATTTATTCATATTCCATCCCATCAATATTAAAATTAATTATTATATTTTCAATTGTGCAAAATATGTCATTTATTTTCGTGAGGAAAAATGATAACCAGCGTAGAATTTTATTTTTCATTCTCTAATTTTCGTCATATCTTGAAAAATAATTCGAATTTCGAAAACTGTAAACGCAGTTATTTTTGTAGACCATTTTTACATATTGTAGATATTTTTTCGATTCGATTAATGCAAATTTTATTTTTTTATTTATTTCGTATGTTACCATGTATTTCCCGATTTGAATTAATTCCATATGTATTCCATTAAAACTTAAAATTCGAATAATTCAAAAACCCGTTTGAATTTCGTAAAACAAATCAATATCGTTCTGTAGGACCATAGGCCAGAAGTTTCCAGAAAATTTCAGCCCATTCTGTTGAATAGTCTCTGAAAATATCCTGGAAAGTATGTCGAATTAATTCCTATGTATCCCATTATAAATCAAGTGTTAATAATTCGAAAACCCGTCTGAATTTCGGAAAATCCTTTAAACACGTTAAATTCGACACGACTTTCTAAAAAGTTGTAAATTTTCAAGTCTCTAGGTCAAACCGTTTGTGAGTAATATTGCTCCAAGTAACACACATACATACAGACAGATTTAGCGTATTATATATATAGACTAGTGGTAACCCGTGCAAAATGCACGGAGACGTTCGTATATATAATATTTATATTTCTAAATTATTTAATATTTATGGACGTTTCTTATTGTTTTTAGCCTTTCACATCCCATTTTCCATTACATTTCACAATAATTAGGTAACAGTAAATAAAATTTTCTGCCCCGTGACGTCATCAATTTGTGTAGATTCGTAGAATGATATCGTATAAATCAAAATTATTTTATAAAATAGTATATATTATATTAATTACTTCAAATTACAAAACATTAAACATTACTCAAATAATCACCTTATGAATAGTAAAATATGTAGCTATATCAATTATTTCAAAGATTGATATAGTTATAAATAGGTATCAGTGGAAAATAAAAAATTATGTACCTACCAAACCATACTTATAAATATTGAATATTCTAATGAACATCTAAATTCCATAGGAATAGATATGATATATTTATTCTGTATATAATATTTAATATTTGAGGACATTACTTTCTGTTTTTGGTCATACACATCCCGTTTTCCATTACATTTCATAAGAATTAGATACCAGTGAAGAATAATTTTTCTGTCCCGTGACGTCATCAATTTGTGTAGAATGCTGTCGTATATACATCATAGAAAATAAGAGAAAATAAGCTGTATAATTAACTACAAAATTAGAAACATTAAAAATCATTATTCTAATAAACATACTATCAAAAAATAAAATATGTAGCTATATCGATCAGTTCAATGATTGAAATAGAAGAAATAATTTTATTCATTTAAATTAATTGATATAATTATGTAAAATTCGTTATTATTCGATTGAATATAATTTAAATATTATTTCTTTCGAATATTTATTCATATTCCCACCCGTTGAAATCAATATTAATTATTATATTTTCAATCGTAGGTACAAAATATTTCATTTATTTTCGTGAGAAAAAATGATAACCAGCGTAGAATTTTATTTTTCATTTTCTAATTTTCGACATATCTTGAAAAATAATTCGATTTTCGAAAAACGATTAACTCAGTCATTTTTGTAAACCATTTTTACATATTGTAGATATTTTTCAATTCGATTAATGCAAATTTTATTTTTTCATTTATTTCGTATGTTACCATGTATTTAGCGATTTGAATTAAATCCCTATGTATTCCATTAAAACTTAAAATTCGAATAATTCAAAAACCCGTTCGAGTTTCGTAAAACAAATCAATAGCGTTCTGTAGGACCATAGGCCGGAGGTTTCCAGAAAATTTCAGCCCATTCTGATAAATAGTCTCTGAAAATATCCTGGAAAGTATGTCGAATTAATTCCTATGTATCCCATTATAAATCAAGTGTTAATAATTCGAAAACCCGTATGAATTTCGAAAAATCCTTTTAACTCGTTGAATTCGACACGACTTTCTAAAAAATTGTAAATTTTCATGTCTCTAGGTCTAACCGTTTGTGAGTAATATTGCTCCAAGTAACACACATACATACATACATGTGTTACTTGGAGCAATATTACTCACAAACGGTTAGACCTAGAGACTTGAAAATTTACAACTTTTTAGATAGTCGTGTCGAATTTAACGTGTTAAAAGGATTTTTGGAAATTCAAACGGGTTTTCGAATTATTAACACTTGATTTATAATGGGTTAGATAGGAATTAATTCGACATACTTTCCAGGATATTTTCAGAGACTATCCAACAGAATGCGCTGTAATTTTCTGGAAACCTCCAGCCTATGTTCCTACAGAACGCTATTGATTTGTTTTACGAAATTCGAACGGGTTTTTGAATTATTCGAATTTTAAGTTATAATATAAATAGGGATTTAATTCAAATCGCTAAATACATGGTAACATACGAAATAAATGAAAAAATATAATACGCAATAATAGAAACTAAAAAATATCTACTATATGTAAAAATGGTATACAAAAATAACTGCGTTAACCGTTTTTCGAAATTCGAAATATTTTTCGAGATATGACGAAAATTAGAAAAAGAAAAATATAATTATACGCTGATTATCATTTTTTCTCACGAAAATAAATGACAAATTTTGCACGATTAAAAATATAATAACTAATGTTAATATTGATATTAACGGATGGGAATATGAATAAATATTCGAATTAAATGATATTTAAAATATTTTCAATCAAATTATATCTAATTTTACATAATTATATTAATTAAATTAATTGAAATTAATGAATGGAATATCAGCTGCTACCTATATATAGAATTTTAAATTTCTTCTATTTAAATCATTGAACTAATCGATGTGGCTAATTATTTTATTTTTTCATAATGTGATTATTTATTTGAATAATTTACAATGTTTGTAATTTGCAGTTATTTATAAGGTTATCTCATATAATAATTTATGATACATACGATAGTATTGTACATAAACTGATGACGTCACGAGATTAAAAATTACTCTTTTCTTGTACCTAATTAATATGAAATGTTATGGAAAGCGGGTTGTGTAATATATATGAACAAACACAATAATTAATGGTTTTAAATAATAAAATAATATATATATATATATATATATGCACGTTACCGTGCATTTTGCACGGGTATTCACTAGTCTCTATAATATAATACGCTAGATCTGTGTGTGTGTCTGTCTGTGTGTTACTTGGAGCAATATTACTCACAAACGGTTAGACCTAGAGATTCGAAAATTTACAACTTTTTAGAAAGTCGTGTCGAATTTAACGTGTTAAAAGGATTTTTTGAAAGTCATTCGGGTTTTCGAATTATTAACACTTGATTTATAATTGGGATACTTTCCAGGATATTTTCAGAGACTATCCAACAGAATGGGCTGATATTTTCGGGGAAACCTCCAGCCTATGGTCCTACAGATTTGTTTTGATTGATTTGTTTTACGAAATTCAAATGGTTTTTTGAATTATTCAAATTTTAAGTTTTATTGGAATAGATAGGGATTTAGTTCAAATCGGCAAATACATGGCAACATACGAAATAATTAAAAAATAAAATTTGCATTAATTGAATCGAAAAAATATCTACTATATGTAAAAATAGTCTACAAAATAGACTGCGTGAACCATTTTTCGAATTTCAAAATATTTTTCGAGATATGACGAAAGTTAGAAAATGAAAAATTAAATTCTAAGCTGGTTATCATTTTTCCTCACGAAAATAAATTACATATTTTGTACGATTGAAAATATAATAATTAATATTGATTTTAACGGGTGGGAATATGAATATATATCCGAAAGAAATGATAGTTCAATTATATTCAATCGAATAATAATAAATTTTACATAATTATATTAATTAATTTAAATGAATAAAATATCACCTGCTACCTATATACCTAGGTATATGTTGATTTTATTTCTTCTATTTCAATCATTGAACTGATTGATATAGCTACATATTTTATTTTTTGATATGATTATTTGAATAATGTTAATTAATGTTTCTAATTTTGTAGTTAATTATACAGCTATCTTATTTTCTATGATGTTTATACGACATCATTCTACACATATTGATGACGTCACGGGACAGAAAAATTACTCTTTACTGGTACCTAATTCTTATGAAATGTAATGGAAAATGCGATGTGTCCCAGGTAACATGACAATATCCCCGGGAACTCCGTTGGAGTACCGCATCTCCGCTTCATATCCCACATCCCAAAAGGATGCTTTTCTTGGGTCCCGTGTGAGGCTAGACGAATATGAATATTTTATGAGTGGAACAACAAAGTTAAATACTATCAGCGATAGAATGAAGTTAATTACTATTTATATGTATCTAAAATAAAACTTAGTGCACTCATTTGAAATATGATACTCTTTAGTAGTAACTAGTAGCTAAATAATATTATTTGTTAATTATAGGTCTGTCTGAAAAATTAGAGTGGCAACCCTAGCCCCCTCAGGGTGTAGGTCATAAGCCCCCTGGTCAAGAGCTTCCCCCCTCCCCCGGTCATGAGCCACCCCGGTCAAGAGCCCCCCCGGTCACGAGCCCCCCCTCCTCCCTCCCGGTCACGAGCCCCTCTGTTTTTAAATCCTTATTTACCTATATTATTTAATCCTTATTGACAATTTTGTAGCTCATTACTGATTAGACATAAAATATATGTGAATCGGGGGGAGTGTCGCCCCCGAACCACCCTGCCAGGTCATTAAACAATCATGAAGTGTGCAGTACAACAAACTAGCGGATACAAACAACTACATTAGCAACTCTCAGTTATTTCTATCTAAGTAGTTCTTCATTTATTTATCAAGGTAAATAAGGATTGAAAAAACAGGGAGGGGGGGGGGCTCGTGACCAGGGGGGCTTATGACTTAAGGGGGCTCGTGACCAGGGAGGCTCATGACCGGGAGGCTCTTGACCGTACCCCCCCCCCCTCAGACCCCAGTGTTGAAAGCAACTAGTTGAGGTGGGTTATCTGTGCGTGTGTACTGTGTAATCGAGAACCTTTATAGCTAGAGGTTTTATATTCTATATACTGTACCTAGGTATAATAATCTCTGAAGAGAGGAAATAGTTTAAAAACAAGCATAATTAGAATGATAAAACTAAGGAGTACCTACATAGGGTCATAGAGGTAAATTGCGGTCCTTTAATATCTAATTGCAGCCCTCTTGAGAAAGCCTAAAAACCTTCTGAAAGTAATTTATATTGAATTCTTTAACATCATATGATAAGCTCAATTTGTGCTTGATTTTATTTATTTCAAGAGTGCTTTGAAGCCATGATAAGAGACCGCAGTTAGTTAAAGTACCACAATTTACCTACTATACCTTAAGTAGTCTGCGTAGGCTGGTAAAGTAGTATGCGTAAGTAGGTGTGAATAGTGTGTAGCTAGGGTCACGCAAGTAAATTGCGACCCTTTAATTTTTAATTGTAGCCCTCTCAATACAGTCTCTAAAACATTCTGAGCCGAAATTACATTAAAATGTTGCATAGCTAACAAAAGAAGCGCAGTGCATGCTATAATTTATTAATTTAAGTTGTTAACGTGTGGTTTGAATATATGATGTTCCTGTTGTAAGAGGCCACAGTTAGTTAGTGTGCCGCAATTTACCTGCTTGACTTACGCAGACTTATTACCTACCTAGGCAAACGACTTACCTGAGCTAGTTTGGGAAATTGGACTGTTTAAGACGGGTTTTAAATTACAGTTATCTGAATTTAAAACTCCGGATATTACCTAACTTAGTAATTGTAATTAATTAAAGTAAAGTAAGTTGTACCGTGAAATCAATAGTATGAGGTTACTGTTCAAATTACACTCTTGTTCAAACTTTGATTTTTTTTAAATAGGTACTAGGGTAAGTTCCGAGTTACTGGACGGATCCATAATTTTTATCATTAAGAATAAGGTATACCTAAAATAACTAGTATTTAACTATAATTATAAACTAAATTCTATGATCGAAAATGTGGAACCGTACAATAACTCAAAACTCTCCCTAGTTTGAGCAAAACCTAGCTACTCTATTCATTGTTAATTATATTTTAACGAATTTTATAATTGTATTAGAATCTAGATACAATAAAAGAATACATCTCTCTTGTTTATTTTTTCATTACGTTCTTCCGTAAAATTACAATAATTTCATATACCAAGGCAGATTAAAATTTTATAGACATGAACATTTTCCTTTAAAGGTCCTCTCCAGGCTCCGGGAAAAAAATGAGTTTATAGCATAATATTATAGAACTAAGGTCTACGATCATTATTCTGCAAACCGCATACAATTCGGTTCAGTATATATTTTATAATTTGTTTTTAAAGTTTTTTAATACTCTGTGAGCAACAATTAAGCGAATCACTAATCTGATGCTCAAGAAGAAGATTGTACACTCTTTGTTTTGATTACAAATTTGAATTAAATAATAAACCATACGTTTACGGCCTTTATTTAAATTATTTTAGATATCAATTGTTTCATATAGTATATAAACGTTTCTATTATAAGTTCATTCAATTTTATACCTTTACACGAATATTAAATGGATTTATTAAACCTAATACATAGTTTACAATCAAAACAAATGGTGTACATTCTTTTTCTTCACACTGAAATTTTCTTAAATTAGTAAGTCGGAAGTAAAATAGGTTTTGTAGAGTTTTGATTATAAAAATCTTTAAAAGCATATAAAATTAAAAATATGCTACCAAATTTGATGTGGTTTGCAGCAAAATGATAAAAAACATTAGCCTCGTTGAATAAGGCAATAAAAATATTTGCTTGGAGGGGACCTTTAACTACTTTAATTTATTCAGAAATCTAGTAGGTTCAATATCATTTTGAAAACTTTACTCTCAATCTTTGTTTTTTAGTTACATTAAATGATAGTTAACATGCATAATATTTATTCATTTAAGTTAACATTCATAAGTATAGTTAAATAAAGTGACTTCTGTTTACTACAATTTTCATTATCCTAATAAGTATAATATGTAGTCTACAAAGCCTAGTAAGCAACAGGCCATCCAAAATAAATAGTATTGCGATACGGAACTCCTCCGGATGTTCCATTTATATCCTATAAAGCAGTACCGAACATCCCTATCACTTCCTCCCCGAACATTACATATCCTCTGCGGAACACCAGGTTAGCTCCTATGAGGAGTTCCTCCGCACTTTACAAAAACGGAACACCTCTCGAACTCCGCACCTGAAATACAGGGGATGTGCGATGAGGAATTCCACGGGATGTATTCCGGACATAAATTGTTACTTGGGGTATGACCAAAATCAGAAAGTAATGTCCTCAAATATAAACAATACAGAATAAATATATTACATATATTCCTATGTAATTTAGATGTTCATTAGAGTATTCAATATTTGTAAATATGGGTTGGTAGGTACATATTTATTTATTTCCCACTGATACATACCTATTTATAATTATATCAATCTTTGAAATAATCGATGAAGCTACATATTTTACTATTCATAAGGTGATTATTTGAATAATGTTTAATATTTTGTTATTTGAAGTAATTTATATACTATATTATATAATAATTATGATTTATACGATATCATTCTACGAATCTACACAAATTGATGACGTCACGGGGGAGAAAATTTCTATTTACTGGTATAATGTGAAATGAAATGGAGAATTGGATGTGAAATGCTAAAAACAATAAGAAACGTCATTAAATATTATATACGAACGTTTCCGTGCATTTTGCACGGGGTAACCACTAGTATGATGATATATTATAAGATAATTGATTACTTAAAATATAAGAACATTGGCAGCTTGAATCTATGATAGATTACATAAATATATGATAATTGAATACATTAATATATGATAATTGACTAAATCAATAAATAATATTATTTGTAACTATTTTATTATGCTTTGAAGGTAAATTAGTTTTATTATTTCACTTCATTCAAATTATTTATTAGTTAACTTTTTCTAATAATGTTTTTTTTTTGTTTCAGATCATTTTCAACGAGTTCACGATTTGAAACCTACCTTGTCGGTGAATTACATTTTGGACATTTTTCTTAGTTGATTAAGGTGAGTTATTTTTATTTCTTTACTTCCATAATAGTTGTTGATTAATTTATAATTTATGGTGCATATCCTTGAAATCTGCCTAAATTTATGAACTATATTATAACAATATTAAATAATTATATCATTAAAAGAGACTGAAATCAATTCCAGTTTCAAAGTCGTCTTAGTTGGTTTTTTTTCTATACTTTTAATATTGTTGACAATTTCTATAATACTAAATCACTTCTTGAAAATAATTTATTATCATTTTCATTATAGAAATAATTGCAAATGAATCAATTTAGAATATTTGATTACCTAGAGGATAATTGAATAAATAGAAATATATCTTTTACTTTATAAGAACATTTTGAACGTCAAATACAATATATTATTTTCAATCCTGTAAAATGTTTAGTTTTCAGTCTAGTTTCCGTCATTTGTTGCTAATTGCATAAACCATTAAAATCAAATG
Organism: Caprella mutica; assembly: GCA_947561585.1. Taxonomy (NCBI): domain Eukaryota; kingdom Metazoa; phylum Arthropoda; class Malacostraca; order Amphipoda; family Caprellidae; genus Caprella; species Caprella mutica. The sequence continues at coordinate 173,809 of CANNZV010001528.1, forward strand.
AGATTGTAACATCTTTTCTTCTATTTCAGCCTCACATTCCAAAATGGGATTAGGACCAACAACCAGGCAGTTTGACCTGCTGAAAAACATTGGAGGCATAGTCATGAATGCCTTCAACAAGAGGACAGTTTCTGCCGGTGTGGGTCTTTGCGACAGCCCAGTCCTCAAGCTGTTCTACACCTACACCTTCTGGCTGATTTTTGGAGGATATGCCGCCATTTCCTACTCTTGGTGGAATAAAGACATCCTCACCTGCACCAGCAAGTACAATGCAGACTCGCAAATCAGACCAGATTACCTCAACATCTGTGCATCTTATCTCTATGTTGAAGATGCCAATGGATTTATCTCTGGAAAGACTTACCTACTCTTCTACAGATGGGTTCACTGGGTGCTCTTCCTCATTGCTCTAGTCTTTTATATTCCTCATAAGATGAGCAAAAGAGCTGAGAATCCTAAGGTTAAGAAACTCTTCGACCTTCTCGCCTCACCCAAGGAAGAAGTGAGCTACAAAGAAGCCTGCCAATACTACATGGTCAACAGCGGAACACACAACAATGTTTTCGTCATGAGTTTCTTGATACACATTGTTGCTGTGGCCATCAACTTCTTCTGCTACTTTGTAATTGACTTCGTGTTCTTGGGGAAATTTAAGGATTTAGGATACGCAACATATCCTTTCAACAGAGATATCATCAATTTCCAGGATGAACTCTCCTTGAGATTTCCACCATTTGCCCAATGCGAAATCACTCCCTTCAACAAGCTGACAAATGCCAGAACCGAGAGATACGGTTGTCATCTGACTTACATGGAACTCTATGAGAAGTACTTCATTGTCCTCTGGGTGTGGATGATAGCAACATCCGTCATTGGAATTCTCTACATCGTCTATCTCTCGTTGTTCTTCGTGCCAAAACTACGCCTTCAGTTGCTCCGTTTCACCAAACCGTTGAAAGCTAAGAAAGAAGAGATCGAAGGTATCAACGAAAGGTTGAATGATATTTCTTTCGGAGACTTTTTCCTTCTGTACAGAATGAAGTCTTCCTTCTCTCCTCACACTTATTACGATTTGTTGAGGACTCTCTTCTACAAGTCTCCTGCAAATAGAAATCTTTCTTTGGAAAAAGATATCGATGTTCCTGACCAGCCAGCACCGGCAGTAAGGAGGCCGAAAACTAGAGGCCATCTTTCCGAGAATATGCAGATGTCCGCTGCGTCCAATAAACACAAAGCAATCTGTATTGAATAAGCTGTAATTATTATTTCTTTTTCATGTTATTAGGTGTGTTTTGTTTGTTTAGTACTTAGTTTTTCTGTTCGTTTCTTTTTGTCATTAGAATTAGTATCTCATTTTGACCTTCAAATAAAATTATATCTACTTTTGGTGCACTATAGGTAGTTAGGTTTTTCAAATATAGTTAACTGTAATTCCAATCTTTTAATGGATTATTGTCAATTATCAATTTTGACATGAAAAACATAAGATAATGTTTCTTTTCCAAGTGCACTGCAATTCATTTAACTGTAATTTTTATCTTTTAGTTTAATTTTGACATTTTTTCTCTTAATTTATAAATTTTTGATTGTTGTATTTGTTGATAAAATTTGAGCATTGAAATGTTCTTTTTAGTTAGTTAGGTTCATAATCAATTGTAATTACATTATTTTAGTTAGTTAGGTTCATATTCAATTGTAATTACAATATTTTAGTGCTGAATATTTCATTTTAATATCAATTTTCTAATTTTGACTTGTAGATGATATCATGTTGACTATTTTCACAATCAATAGTAATTACTTTATTTGAGTTAGTTAGGTTCATAATCAATTGTAATTACATTATTTTAGTTAGTTAGGTTCATATTCAATTGTAATTCCAATATTCTAGTTAGGTAGGTTCATAATCAATTGTAATTTCAATATTTTAGTTAGTTAGGTTCATAATCAATTGTAATTGCAATATTTTAGTTAGGTTCTTAATCAATTGTAATTCCAATGTTTTAGTTAGTTAGGTTCTCAATCAATTGTAATATCATTCTTTTAATGAAATAGTTAATGTCATTCACATTCAATTATTATAATTTGACATGCATATCAAATTATTATGCTACTTTCTTTTTTGTATTTTAAGTATTTTGATAATCATCTGCAATTTCATGTTTTAGTGAAATATTGACATTTATTCTTTTAATTCTATAAGACCCTATTATTGAGATATTAGTTGATTAATATGAATTTGTTTTGTTTTTTCTTTGTATTATTATCAACCCTAAAATTTCATTTTAAAGCTCATCGTTAGCACAACCGAACGCTTGATTACCTAGACTATGTCAGACGAGCTGTTTAGCCATTCACACTGTCACTTATTACACATTTTGTTTCTCATATGAATGAAAATGATAAACTATCCGATAACTCACTTTATCAAAGAAAATGATTAGTTTAAGGTCATTGCTTTTTCTTTTGATTGTAGAAATAGATTACAGTAACTCCTCTATAATGAATTCCTGTATAGAGAATGTATAGTCCTGAGTAATCAAATATCCTGTGTAGTGAACAAAATTTCTTTAGTCTGTCATTAAATGGCCATCAGTTATAGAAAACTGATGGCCGTTTAATGACAAACTAAAGAAATGTGTTCACAATATAGAGGATGCTTCCTTACTCAGGGCACTGCCTTCACTATAGAGGATTTCACTTTAGTGGAGCTCTACCGTAATCTATTTTGATGACGAATATAACGGTTCTTATATATATCGAACTCCATGAATTAATAGAAATAAATCCTACTTGGTCTCTAAAAAAAAGGAAATAACAGTCAAATTTCACCTGAAATCAGTATGATTTTCTGCCAAATTAAATAATAAATTTTCCAGTGTGGAATTTTGACAGGTGGATTGTAAATTTTAAGGTTTTAATTGATAAATTGTGATGTGAAATGTAATTTACATAAATATATATTTTTCAATATTATTGTTTATCAAGTTTTATTTAAGTAATGTTAAATAGCCACGAAATGGAAAGTAAAACTTATTTGATTTACTTAAAATAAATTACAGAACATATTTTAATTTACCTGTTATAGTTTGTGACAATATTTTAGAATTCACTTATCACCGAAATTAAAAAAAGTGTAAGTATTTAATCTAACTAACAACAATTCTACATAATCAATTATACGAAAAACTATGTAATCGTTAAAACTTAACCTGTATTTTAAATTATATTCACGATAACTGCAGATATTGATAATTTGATACCAATTGAAATATTAAATAATTTTAACCAAGTAACAATAAAAGGTAGGAGACTATCGGTGGTTCTTCAAATCTCTGTTTGTTATACGACTTGAAAAAGTAACTGAAGATTCCTCTTGTAATCGGTTGATTCCAGAAATTTGCTCTATTAGGACAACTGTTGTCGTATCCCTTCCACAATGGCGTCGATAATATAAGAAAGCTACATGGAAAAGATATCATTATTGGTAAACTACAATATAAGTACATTGACAATGAAGCTAATGAAAGTTGTTCAGTAATATATTGGGAATGTTCGAAGAGAAAAAATCAACTGTGCAGTTCTTCTCTGTACTAAATGTAAGAATGAAATTTATGAAATCATTAAACCTATTAATGAAAATTGTCATAGCTCGTCACGAAGTACTTTACAGGTTGAAGAAAGACACGTTTAATTAAAAGATTTTCTGCAATTTTTTTGAGTAAATTCAAATACATTTTATTTTCAATTTCGTTGCCGTTTAATTTTAGTTTAACAAAAAGGTCACAGTACATCATGTTAAAGTTAAAATATTTTCTTACGTTTTTGTCCTCAAGTCTCAATAGAGTGTCCTCCAGTCTCAATAGAGTGTCCTCCAGTCTCAATAGAGTCTCCTCCAGTCTCAATAGAGTGTCCTCCAGTCTCAATAGTCTCCTCCAGTCTCAATAGAGTTTCCTCTAATCTCAATAGAGTCTCCTCCAGTCTCAATAGAGTCTCCTCTAGTCTCAATAAAGTCTCCTCCAGTCCCAATAGAGTCTCCTCCACTCTAAATAGAGTCTCCTCCAGTCTCAATAGAGTCTCCTCCAGTCTCAATAGAGTCTCCTCCAGTCTCAATAGAGTCTCCTCTAATTTCAATAGAGTCTCCTCCAGTCTCAATAGAGTCTCCTCCAATCTCAATAGAGTCTCCTCCAGTCTCAATAGAGTCTCCTCCAGTCTCAATAGAGTCTCCTCCATTCTGAATAGAGTCTCCTCCAGTCTCAATAGAGTCTCCTCCAGTCTGAATAGAGTCTCCTCCAGTCTCAATAGAGTCTCCTCCAGTCTGAATAGAGTCTCCTCCAATCTCAATAGAGTCTCTTCCAGTCTCAATAGTCTCCTCCAGTCTCAATAGAGTCTCCTCCAGTCTGAATAGAGTCTCCTCCAGTCTCAATAGAGTCTCCTCCAGTCTCAATAGAGTCTCCTCCAGTCTCAATAGAGTGTCCTCCAGTCTCAATAGAGTGTCCTCCAGTCTCAATAGAGTCTCCTCCAGTCTCAATAGAGTGTCCTCCAGTCTCAATAGTCTCCTCCAGTCTCAATAGAGTTTCCTCTAATCTCAATAGAGTCTCCTCCAGTCTCAATAGAGTCTCCTCTAGTCTCAATAAAGTCTCCTCCAGTCCCAATAGAGTCTCCTCCACTCTAAATAGAGTCTCCTCCAGTCTCAATAGAGTCTCCTCCAGTCTCAATAGAGTCTCCTCTAATTTCAATAGAGTCTCCTCCAGTCTCAATAGAGTCTCCTCCAATCTCAATAGAGTCTCCTCCAGTCTCAATAGAGTCTCCTCCAGTCTCAATAGAGTCTCCTCCATTCTGAATAGAGTCTCCTCCAGTCTCAATAGAGTCTCCTCCAGTCTGAATAGAGTCTCCTCCAGTCTCAATAGAGTCTCCTCCAGTCTGAATAGAGTCTCCTCCAATCTCAATAGAGTCTCTTCCAGTCTCAATAGTCTCCTCCAGTCTCAATAGAGTCTCCTCCAGTCTGAATAGAGTCTCCTCCAGTCTCAATAGAGTCTCCTCCAGTCTCAATAGAGTCTCCTCCAGTCTCAATAGAGTCTCCTCCAGTCTCAATAGAGTCTCCTCCAGTCTCAATAGAGTCTCCTCCAGTCTCAATAGAGTGTCCGCCAGTCTCAATAGTCTCCTCCAGTCTCAATAGAGTCTCCTCTAATCTCAATAGAGTCTCCTCCAGTCTCAATAAAGTCTCCTCTAGTCTCAATAAAGTCTCCTCCAGTCCCAATAGAGTCTCCTCCACTCTAAATAAAGTCTCCTCCAGTCTCAATAGAGTCTCCTCCAGTCTCAATAGAGTCTCTTCTAATTTCAATAGAGTCTCCTCCAGTCTCAATAGAGAGTCTCCTCAAATCTCAATAGAGTCTCCTCCAATCTCAATAGTCTTCTCCAGTCTTAATAGAGTCTCCTCTAATCTCAATAGAGTCCCCTTCAGTCTCAATAGAGTCTCCTCCAATCTCAATAGAGTCTCCTCCAGTCTCAATAGTCTCCTCCAGTCTGAATAGAGTCTCCTCCAGTCTGAAAAGAGTCTCCTCCAGTCTCAATAGAGTCTCCTCCAGTCTCAATAGAGTCTCTTCCAGTCTCAATAGAGTCTCCTGCAGTCTCAATAGAGTCTCCTCCAGTCCCAATAGAGTCTCCTCCAGTCTCAATAGAGTCTCCTCCAGTCTCAATAGAGTCTCCTGCAGTCTCAATAGAGTCTCCTCCAGCCCTCACGTGGTGGAATTAAGAGTTAGCGGCCATCTTTGTTTTCAACTGGCAATGATTAGGTATTACTATTATTGCTTAAGAATGGTATTCATTGGATACTACATGTTGTATATCGAATTCAAAATGTACAATTGAATTAAGATAAATAATTAACCTTGGAGTGGTTTGGAGTAATATAAACACGTTACGAAGCACTGGCACTTGATATACATTTTCTTTCCTTTATTATATTGAAACCGTCCGATAATTCAGAACTCACTTAATCAATAATTTTTTTTTTAATTCATCGCTTTTTCTTTTAATGGTAGAAATATACTGGGTGTGGCAAAAGTCAGGTACTTCTTTCAAAACTACATTATGCAAAAACTATGAAAGATAGAACTGTTAGGTTAATTTCAAACGAAAGGGGAGATTTCATATTTTTTGGTTTATCAATGTCTCAGTTGTGACTATTATATTCACGGTTACATGCAGTTTGAAACATCTTGTTGAATGCCCTCTAGATGCGAACTCTCAACGTGGTGAGCAGTTCATCCCGTAAATGCATTGTCAATTTAGTAATTCGGTTTCGGGAATATGGAACTTTTTCTGGCAAAAAACGTTGTGCAACACCAAGAACAGCACGATATGAAGTACTTATTCAAACTGTTCAAGAATACCCAAGAACATCGTTAAGGAACCGTTCGTATCAATTTCGGTTGTCTGTTAGATCATCGGTTTGAATTCCACAACAGCTGAAATCCCATCCAAACAAAATCCATCTAGCCCGTAAATTAGAAGTCACTGACTACTATCAGAAACGCTTAGATTTGGCACCACAGTTTTTGCTACTTACAGATGTACACGATGATTTCATTTCGCACCTCATATTGTCTGATGAGGTGCATTTTCACTTTTCTGGTTATGTCAAAAAACAAAATTGTAAATATATTCACCACTATTGTATCGGGCGAGACTGTTTTTTCAAAAAATTCAGTCCGACAAAACTTTGGATTGGGGCACACAATTGTCTAACTTTGATTTATAGCGGCCCATACACGATCAATAATATTGCGCAATTTCATTGTCATTACCATGAATTGACAATTAAATTGACCGTGTATGGGTGATATTGATGATTTGCACAATTATATTGGTGTATTGTGTCCATACACGATCAACTCTATTGCACAATTTAATTGACAATGCTGTGAATTGACAATTATATAGACCGTGTATATGTGCGATTTTGGAGACTTGCTCAATTATATTGAGAAGTCTGTTTCTGTTTGATTTTTTATTGTGCAATTTTCTATTATTGCACAATTAATAGACTATCACATTTTCATACGGAATATTTTTACAGATTATAATAACTAAACAATAATTAGGTAGTGATGCAAATTATTTCCGAGAGTTTAGAGTATTTATTAGTTAACTTGAGCTTATACGATTTTTCGCCAGATGGCGTTGTTCACATTATTTTTCAGATAGGTGACCTTGAACCTTCATATCTGTTTTAAAAAAAGAATGAATATCTCCGTGAATAAACACTACAATAGGTAATTAAACTTTAAAACTATATATGTTCAGCGCAATTCGCCACTTTTGCTCATCTCGAGAATGCGCTGCGCGCTTCTAGGATCTTGAAAATGTGCAACTGACGCGGGATTGAAGGACTATCGCGCATTTTCAAAATCCTAAAAACGCGCAGCGCATTCTTGCATATAATTCCGTAAAAAACTTTTCTTATTTAAAATTTAATTCAAAAGACTGTAATTTTACATTAAAAACAAAGGGGAAAAAATTAGGTTAATTCCAAACTTTTGGTAGAATGTTTTAATAAAATTAAAATACAAAGTTCAAGGTATTTCAAGTTCAAGTTTTCTGTGAGTAACTAACTCAAGCTTGATTACCAATATATTAACAAGTTATTTTGTATAGCTTTGACTATCATATTTTGATGAAATGGACCAAATAAATGAATAAATAATTAATTATCTACTCCATCACTGTTGGTCCTGCTTCATTTCCTTTGCACACTCTCGAGATTGCCGCGCATTTTCAATTATCATAGAAACCTGGAGCGCTTTCTCAAGATTGTGCAAATTGACAAATGGCGCGGAACATATAACTTATATACACTATACTATTTATTAATCTATTTCTTGAGTTTTAATAATTATGTATATTGCATGCCGATATATAAACGATATTAGTAAAACGTTTAGGAAATTGAAACAATATGTTGTCAATGACTCGCGAGAAGCTCGAGCTAATCAACATGGATGGCGGTTTTTAATAAAAAAAATAGCACAGTCATCCCAAAATATTTTAATTCAGTTTTCTATGGAGAGATGCGATGTCGTGCTGCGACCGTGGCCATGCGTAGAATTTTTACGAAATTAATTTAATTTTCTTTAAAAGTATCATTTATATAAACTGAGTATATCTTAATTAATTGATTAAATACACTGAATCCATTAAGCAGATTTGTTTCCCGCTGTAACCTCACGGCGTAGCGAAACCTCGATTTACGGATAGTAAAGATATTAAGTAGAGAGTGTTGTAAATTTTTATTTTATTTATTTAGTACGTAGCTACATAGCAGGTGAATAATAATTATCCAAATAAAAACTCGCGATGGCACTGTTCACTAACACAATTAGGATTTCTCATATTAGCCTCTTCTTATAATTAATAAATTACCCGTATTTAAAATAAAATAATTAGCTTACATTGAATTTAAATAGTATTTAACATCTCAATCTATAAGTTTCTCTCACGTAATTGAATGCACTCTCACAAGGATTCGCTACAACGAATTCTTTATAAATTATATTGTCTAACATATTTAGACAATAAGACTGTACCTTCGTAAATTTGCATAGAATTAAGATTTGATACAAAGTTCAAAAAATTATGGCAATTCTAATGGATTGCAAAATATAGCATTTTAGTCTAAGAAGCTACGATTAATTCAGTTTATTTCTGCTCTTAAGTTATACATATTGCGAATTTATGATTTTCTTTGCCAGTTATTATTAAAAATGTGCTTGTTCAAATATATACTTTTCCAGAAGTATGTATTTAATTGTAGTTTATTAATTTGACAATTAATATAACAGACTACAGAATTAATAATCCTACTATATATTTATTTATTACACTTAATATTGGCTTCTTTTCATAGTGTTTTTTTCTATTATGCTTATTTAATATTTATTCCTTAAAGAACTTACAATGGATTAACCATTATTATGAAAATAAATAAGTTAGAGTGTAGAAATCCTTAAATCAAGACTTTTCAAGTAGTCAGATTTGCATGAGGACGATTTAGATATAAAGTTGTACATTTTTTCGAAAAGTCTCAAATGAAAACTAATTATAGAAAGAGTAACTACAAAATGGGTTCGGTTCAAGGAGTTGGTAAGTGACCAATTTCCATGCAAAAATGTTTAAAAAAAAATCCAAAAATTGGCTTGTTGCCACGGCAGACTTTGATTTACAATTTCACGACAATAGATTTATTGGTAAAAACTCTATTTTTTAAAAAAAACTAGGTAATTAAAAAATGTTATTATTAAATTTTCTTCCAAGGTTTATATGTATAAAAAGTAGGCGGGGAAAAGTCCGGCGGGGAATAGTCCGGAGGAGAAAAGTCCAGGCGGGGAAAAGTCCGGCGGGGAATAGTCCGTTTCCCATCTGAAATATGTCTGAAAATGAAAAAAGGCCTCATTTCATGAAAAAAAACATTTGTTGAATTAAAAGCAGAACCATTTACTCATTGCATAAGGATTAATAAGAAAATATATAGCTACGTAACTCAGTAACGAATAGAAAATTCTTGCCACAAAGGTGCCACTGGGACCTATTAGTGTTGAATTAATCCTTACCGACAAAAAGTAAAAATAATAACTCTTCCGCAATTTATATTTAGAATGAAAATAATAGAGCTATTCAGCATGACTTAATTACTTCTGATGAATTCCTTTACTATAACTAACATAATCAAACTACTAATAATAAGCAAAAAAACAGAACTTGTATACTATCCACGCAATACTAAAACTCATCTTTTATATTTAGAATTATTGAATAAATTCAACTCTAAAACGACTTCAGTCCAATATAACAGACCCTAATATATTTGAATGAACACATATAATAGCTATAAGAATTAGTTTTAGTACGTAGGTAGAGCCTAAAGTAAAATGGTGCACAAAATTATGTACACCATTATACCAGGTCGTACCATGTTACCGCTAGCAAATCTGCGATGAATACCAAAGTGCCGTATTAGAATTATAAAAGTAATAAATACATATATATATATATGTGTACGGAGGCAGCAAATTATTTAATAAACAAGTCTCATTGAAGAGATGATGAGCGGTTATTTTAGAAAGTTTTCTACAATTCTTTTCTAATTTTCTAAAAGTAGCTAATTCACTACGACTAATCAATTTTAAAATGCATTTTGAAATCCAGAAGGTTAAAATGTTCGTAGTATCATTTTATATTTTTTCTTAAAATGTCGACGTTTCGATAAAATACATTCATCATCTTCAGGAATAATGAAAAAAATATATATATATGCAAGGAAATCAATCTGTAAAAAAAAAATATATATATATTATGTATGTCTATCTGTCTTACGAATAATACATATTTTAAAATCAATATTGGAATAATGTACCTTTTACTGGGTGGTCCAACAAAGTGCCATATTTTATTTTTCATTCCAAAGTTGTGTTTTACAACTTTTTTTATATTTTTCAGGCGATTTAGACAGCTGGGAGATTCTTTTGACATCAATAAGGATGGATGCTATTCTACTCAGCAGCAGATAAAAATCATCAAATCATATTTTGCCAAAAATAATTACTGCTCTTGTGACACAGCAGCAATGCAGGAGAGATGCCAGAGCTGATTTGATGATTATTATGTGCTGCCGGGTAGAATATCGTCCATCCATATTGATGTCAAAAGAATCTCCCATTACTGCTGTCTGCATTGCCTGAAAAATATAAAAAAAGTTGTAGAAACACAACTTTGGGATGAAAAATAAAATATGGCGTTTTGTTGGACGACCCAGTACAAGGAATGTATTACCATTATAGTTTATTTGTATACATACATACATATTTATTTTTAACTTTCTATTTAGAATACTCTTAAAATGGATGTCGATGACTCTCTGCAGATTGGGCATACTTTAATTTTTTTTTCAATATTTTGGGTAAGGGGCCGGGTAATCAAGTATCACATGCACATAGGTAGCCACACGGGATGAAGGCCAAGTTGCTCTCTTTTTCGAAGCAATAACAACATGGTTTCAGTATCTGTGAGTTATTTTATACTCTCTGGGACACAGAGGCCTGGGATGTAGAAGCCTGAGAAGTAGAAGCCTGGGATGTAGAGGCCTGAGAAATAGAAGCCTGGGATGTAGAGGCCTGAGAAGTAGAAGCCTGGGATGTAGAAGCCTGAGAAGTAGAAGACTAGGATGTAGAGGCCTGAGAAGTAGAAGCCTGAGATATAGAGGCCTGAGAAGTAGAAACCTGGGATGTGAAGGCCTGAGAAGTAGAAGCCTGGGATGTAGAGGCCTGAGAAGTAGAAGCCTGGGATGTAGAGGCCTGAGAAGTAGAAGCCTGGGATGTAGAAGCCTGAGAAGTAGAAGACTGGGATGTAGAGGCCTGAGAAGTAGAAGCCTGAGATATAGAGGCCTGAGAAGTAGAAACCTGGGATGTGAAGGCCTGAGAAGTAGAAGACTGGGATGTAGAGGCCTGAGAAGTAGAAGCCTGGGATGTAGAGGCCTGAGAAGTAGAAGCCTGAGATGTAGAGGCCTGAGAAGTAGAAGCCTGGGATGTAGAGGCCTGAAAAGTAGAAGCCTGGGATGTAGAGGCCTGAGAAATAGTAGCCTGGGATGTAAAGGCCTGAGAAGTAGAAGCCTGTGATGTAAAGGCCTGAGAAGTAGATGCCTGGGATATTGAGGCCTGAGAAGTAGAAGCCTGGGATGTAGAGGCCTGAGAAGTAGAAGCCTGGGATGTAGAGGCCTGAGAAGTAGAAGCCTGGGATGTAGAGGCCTGAGAAGTAGAAGCCTGGGATGTAGAGGCCTGAGAAGTAGAAGCCTGGGATATAGAAGCCTGAGAAGTAGAAGCCTGAGATAGAGAGGCCTGAGAAGTAAAAGCCTGGGATGTAGAGGCCTGAGAAGTAGAAGCCTGGCATATAGAGGCCTGAGAAGTAGAAGCCTGGGATGTAGAGGCCTGAGAAGTAGAAGCCTGGGATGTAGAGGCCTGAGAAATAGAAGCCTGGGATGTAGAGGCCTGAGAAGTAGAAGCCTGGGATGTAGAGGCCTGAGAAGTAGATGCTTTGGATATTGAGGCCTGAGAAGTAGAAGCCTGGGATGTAGAGGCCTGAGAAGTAGAAGCCTGGGATGTAGAGGTCTGAGAAGTAGAAGCCTGGGATGTAGAGGCCTGAGAAGTAGAAGCATGGGATGTAGAGGCCTGAGAAGTAGAAGCCTGGATGTAGAGGCCTGAGAAGTAGAAGCCTGGGATGTAGAGGCCTGAGAAGTAGAAGCCTGGGATATAGAGGGTACATAGATGTCAGGTACTTCTTCAAGAGTGGCATCTTGAAGGCAATAATTACATTGCAATAAATTATATTGGCCATTATATCTTCAGTGTACGAGGAATGATGATGATTAATAATATTCCCAGTAACTATGTAGTATATAAACAATAAATTATGAATATTACAAGAAATGAAACACCATATATGAGAAATAATTATACAGCTATATATATTTTTATATATAATGTGTGTATCACTGAATATACACTGCAAAAATATATATCATGTTAATTATTTTTATTTCCTTAAAAATATATATATTGAAAGAAGATCGGTTGATTTTGAACTAAATTTATATTTGCATCTTTATGTGATAGTTACAGTTGACAGATAAACATATTTCGTATCCCTAATGTACAACAAAAAGAATAATATATTCATTGCTCTTTAAATAATCCAAATACAGTGTGTGACTGTGTGTTCACCAAAAATTTATCCACTGCCATTCAATATAAATAGTATACATAATTTACTAATAATTTGTCATATATTGTCGTCGAATGATAAATATGTTGAATCATGCAGATTCAATGGCATTGGATACATTTTTGGTGGACACAGTGTACACAATACTTTTATACACTATGGTTAAAAACAATATATTTAGAAAAATCATTTACCTATAACTCCATTAAACGTTGTCCTGCTCCTGTCTATGTGTGGGATGTTGGTCACCATTCTATCAAAAGTATCTGGAAAGATATAATGTATAGTTTGGCTATTTATTAGTCAGTTAAATATATATAAAAAATATTTCAACGCAAGATGTTATATACTTATATAGTATTGAACAATTGATAGGGAAAATTTCATATTCTTGTGAATACTCACCACTGCTATTGCCTACTTCGATGTCTGTCAGGTCATCGATATCATAGACCTGGTGAGGCAGAGGTTGAACATATCCATCTACTTCCAGAGGAACGCCTTCATCTACTTCCGGAGGAACGCCTTCATCTACTTCCGGAGGAACGTCTTCATCTACTTCCGGTGGAACGTATTCATCTAATTCTAGAGGAACGTCTTCATCTACTTCCGGAGGAACGTCTTCATCTACTTCCGGAGGAACGTCTTCATCTACTTCCGGTGGAACATATCCATTTTTCTTTCAGAGGAACGCCTTCATCTACTTCCGGAGTAACGCCTTCATCTACTTCTGGAGGAACGTCTTCATCTACTTTCGGTGGAACCTATCCATCTACTTCCAGAGGAACGTCTTCATCTACTTCCGGAGGAACGTCTTCATCTACTTCTGGAGGAACGTCTTCATCTACTTCCGGTGGAACGTATCCATCTACTTTCAGAGGAACGCTTTCATCTACTTCCGGAGGAACGCCTTCATCTACTTCTGGAGGAACGTCTTCATCTACTTCCGGTGGAACATATCCATCTACTTCCAGAGGAACGCCTTCATCTACTTCCGGAGGAACGCCTTCATCTACTTTCGGAGGAACGCCTTAGTCTACTTCCGGAAGAACGTCTTCATCTACTTCCGATGGAACAAATCCATCTACTTCCAGAGGAACGCCTTCATCTACTTCCGGAGGAACGCCTTCATCTACTTTCGGAGGAACGCCTTAGTCTACTTCCAGAGGAACGTCTTCATCTACTTCCGGAGGAACGCCTTCATCTACTTTCGGAGGAACGCCTTAGTCTACTTCCGGAAGAACGTCTTCATCTACTTCCGATGGAACATATCCATCTACTTCCAGAGGAACGCCTTCATCTACTTCCGGAGGAACGCCTTCATCTACTTTCGGAGGAACGCCTTAGTCTACTTCCAGAGGAACGTCTTCATTTACTTCCGGAGGAACGCCTTAATCTACTTCCGGAGGAACGTCTTCATCTACTTCCGGTGGAACGTATCCATCTACATCATCATCATCCTGACCAAACGCCCCCGTCAGGGGCGCTGTCCCTCCTCCGGCTCCCGACCACCGCAGCCCCTCTGGTGCCGAGCGAGGTTGGCCGCCGACTGCTCCCGCCTGCAAAAAATGCACATAACCCGCTTAGTTCTAAAACCCCTTACTGCTAATTCTACCCCTACTTCTTCCCCCCCCCCTCCACCCGTAACCCTACCCCTGCCCCCCCTACCTGTCCCCCCGGATCCCATACCTGCCTACAACTCCTTACATGCCTAGCATAATTTGCCCGACTAACTACCTTCCTACACTTATGGCATTCCCTCCTATTCCCATCAACTGCTACCCCCCCCCCCCCCCCCACCACATGTTTCCATGTGGTTCTTCCTAGCCTCCTCAGTCTCTAAGCTTAGCCCACACCTATCACAACTAAACCTAACCCTATCCTCAGTTAACCTATGCATCAGTTTCTCATGCACCACTATCCCCCCCCCCCCCTAGACTTACATACCTTGTCACACCCTTCCTAGTGACACCTAAAACCCTCTACCTCTACCCTTCTATCCTGAGCTACTACCCTATCTACCTTTTCTTCCTGTCTACCCCATTCGTACTTATGCCCCTGCTGCCTCTCCCATAGCTCCAAATGCTCCCTCCTATCCTTCACAATCTTCTTCCACCCATCCCTATCTCCCACTAACCTCTCAACATCCGTATAATCCACACCTGCCTCCCTAAGTAACCTCTTCCAATGCAGCCCCGTCTTCCTCTTCCTACCTTTCTTTTTCCCCAGTCCTTCTAGTCCCTCATACCACCCCAACACAGCTGCCTTAACCTGCCTATCGTTCCCCATCCTCATCACATGCCCTAACCTTTCTAGTACCCTCACTTCTATCTTAGTCCTAATCGATCTAATCCCTAACCTAGCCCTAACATCCCACATATTCTCCCCCCTACTTTCCATTTGCCTTAGTGGCTTCCCATTCCTATTACTCCAAACATACCTATACTTCCTATCTATCCAACTCTGTAACTTCTTTATATCCTTCCCCCACCAAACCCTAACACTACAATCAAACAATAATCCACTCTCTACACAACCCTCTAAAATCTTACCCTGCCACCTCTTACTAAGCCTAGATCCCTTTAATTGCCCCTTAACCTTAGCCCATAACCCATTTGCCCGTCTAATCCTATTCCTACTATCCTCTTCAGGTCCCATCCAAGATCCTAGCACCCTAATTCCCTCACTATCTCTATCCCCAAAAACTAAAACCTCTTCCTTATCTTCGTTATTCCTTTCCTCAAACTTACCCATAACCTCCTTAATCTTCCTTACTCCCTCCTCTAATTCTACCCCCTCACCTATAATGGTAGTGTCATCGGCAAAGAGTGACGATGTTAAGGTCAGACTCTTTGCCTCCGAGCACCCCTTTTCCCACCTACCTGCTCCCGCGAAAGACCCCCCCCGGTATCCAGTGCCACTTGATTCCCACCCTTTCACCCCCTAGCTCCCTTCTAGCTTCCTCCGCCTGTCTGATCACCGCTTGGTGAAAAACGTTAAACAGAACAGGCGAAGTAGCACACCCCTCCCTCAAACCCCTAGCTGGCACCCATTTCTCACTAACCCCCTCCTTTCCCCTAACCCTATATTCCGTCGTCTCATGCAAATCCTTAATTACCCTTAAACAATTCCCACCTAACCCATACCTATCTAAAATACTCCACAAGCAAGGCTTATTTACTCGAGGATATGTCCAGAAGCCTTGCCTGTGGTTCCCTATCCCCCTGACCCCCTGTCCTAAGCCTATAATCACTAACATCTTCCCATATCCTCACCATGACCTGGGTCGCGTCTGCGGTCGACCTTCCCCTTCTAAAACCTGCCTGATTTTCATCAACTAACCCTAACTCTTCTACCCACCATCTAAGCCTCTTAGAAATAACCCTAGCTAGAATCCTACTTCCCATAGCTAACAGACACACCCCCCTATAATTATCCCTATTATTCCTATCTCCCTTCTTTTGTAGAGGCACCACTAATCCCCCCTTCAAACCCTCTTCCCACCTACCTGCACTTTCCCTAAACATAAACTGAACCATCCTAACTACCTTTTCCTTAACTTCCCTACACGCATTCCTGATATAACTTATCCTAACCCCATCTTCCCCAGGCGCAGAATCTTTGATCTCCTTGATCACCTCCTCTATCTCCTCCTCTCCCGGCTCCTCATTCGTTAATTCGTCTGCCTCTTTTGCTTGCCTGCTCCCTCTTAAATCCCTAACTCTACCTAATACCTCTTCTAAAATTTCCCTATCTTCCTCATACCTATCCCTCGAAACTGCCTCAAAATGTTCCTTAAATTCCCTATTTGTGATTGTAGTGCTAGCTGGTGCCTTCCATCCCCTAGTCCCTAAATTCCTTAAAATGCTATACATATCCCCTACTTTTCCCCTCCTACTAGCATCCTCGCACTCCCTAATCTTTTCCTCTCACCATTCCCTTTCCCATGCTCTAAGACTATTCTTTAAAATACTACGTGCTAATCGTACCCCTTGCCTAACCTCTTCTAATTCCCTATTTAACCTATCTTCTACATCTCCCCCTCTATTCCTTAACCTAGCTCTATACTCCTGCCTACCTACTACCTCATTCCTACTCTCTACCCACCAACCTATTTCCCTCCTCGTTATTTCTATTTCCCCCTCTCTACCTATTGTCCATGGATTTATTACCTTCCCATCCCTCCTACCACATACCTCATCAGCTACTTCTATAAATAATTTCCTAATCTTATCCCATTCCATTTCCCCTAAGTCCCCGTCCTCCCAATCTACCTCATCAAACTTTTCCCTCGTCCTTCTACTAAACTCCCTACTCTTCCCCTCATCTCCCAACACCTCCCATTTAATGTTTGGTGCCCTTTCTCTTCTACCCCCTACCTCCCTCCATCTCTTCCCCCTATACCTTATCACTAATTTCTTAGGCCTATGGTCAGAGAAAGTATTTTCTCTGACCGTCCCTACACTCCTAACTAACCTATGCCTATCTATTCCCTTAACCATGAACCCATCTAACTCATACCACCTCCTATACACGTTACTAAACCAAGTCCCCCTATTCCTATGTGGCATGAAACTATTTACCCACGCTAACCCCTGTTCCTCACACCAATTAACTAGATCTTCCCCCGCAATACTCCCTGGCCCTATCCCAAACTTCCCACTCACCCCCCTTCTCTGCCTATTTGACCCTACATTAGCATTAAAATCCCCTCCTATTACTAATACCTCCCCCCCCGCTAGTCATACTTACCTGATTTTCTAAATCTATTCTATATCTATCCATTCCCTCTAAATCCCTACCCCAAATAGGCTGATAAGCAGCGACTAATCTAACGCCCTGGAGGGTGACCGCTGTCACCCTCTCTCCTAACCATTTCTTCTGACCCTCCCTCTTCCAACTATCTAAAGCATCCCCTCTAAGAATTATCCCTGACTTCCTACCGTGAACTAAAGCTATTTGGTCCCTATCATCTCCTAGCCAAATTACCCCCTCCTGGTCTGAGTTAAACTCAGAAACCAGGACCATCTCCCATCCCCGTCTAACTATGTAATCTAAAATTCTACCTAACCTTCTCCTATTGTGATCCCTTAATGAAACTCTTTGTAAATTCCATGTGACTATTGTGGCTTCCCTCCTATTCTCCCCCCCCCCACCTCTATTCTTCCCACCCTTCTATTTCTATACCTACGACTATTTCTAACCCTTCTTCCCTCCCCATGACTTCTCCTCCCCCTGGGCATAGGTCCAGGGTTTGGATGGATCGTCCTTAGACTTATCTCTACTAGCAGCCGACAGTGTCTGCCCGACACCAGAGGTACCCCAGTGGATCGGTTACCGAAAGTGCCCTCGCCGTACAGATGTTTAAGGAGGTTGGCAGGCTGGCTGGACCGGCCTCCCTCCGTAGTCCCCCCGGGGATGTGAGGCCTCTCCCCTCTCGGGGACTCCGCCCCACTCCTTTCCGAGTGGCCCGGTGGTCCATTGGCCGCATCGGAGACAACCCCGGAGCGTTCCCCCTCGCTCCACGTGGAGGCTGCCCACCAAGCGAGGAACGTCTTCATCTTCTTCCGGAGTAATGCCTTCATCTACTTCCGGAGGAACGCCTTCATCTACTTCCGGAGGAACGTCTTCATCTACTTCCAGAGGAACGCCTTCATTTACATCCGGAGGAACGTATCCATCTCCTTCCGGAGGAACGTGTCCATCTCCTTCTTGAGGAACGTGTCCATCTCCTTCCGGAGGAATGTCTCCATCCTCATTGATAAGATCGAGTTGACCTGGTAGAGCATCAACCTCATCATCATTGGGAAGGCTGTTTAGCACGAGACTCTTCCGGGTGTATCTCCCTACCACATTTAAGTAGTCAGCTATTGTTATTCTGTATTTGGAAAAAATATATGATAAGAGGAGTTAAGTATTAATACTTCAGATAAAACTCTAATATCCATTATATCGTCCAGAATATATCATCAATTCTCTTGATTGATTACAGTGCAATTATTCATATGCATAGTTATAATTTTTTAAAGAGCATCTCCTTATGATAATAATGAGAAGGCAGTAGTATTTCGAAATATAGGTATATCTTAATTTTATTTTACAATTTCTTATTCGGAACACTCACTGGCTAAGCAGCAGCTTTTGCCCAGCTTCCACAATTTTTCTCTCCTTTGCCAAGGAAGATGGAGCTGTAGAGCGCCTTACTGCTCCTCCATCCAGAGCTCGTATGTAATCATTTCAGGAGCTAGTGCCTACCTTCATCAATTATTGACCTGATACACAAAAGAATAATATATAAATATATTTCTTGCAGTGAACATTTTGAATGTAACTAACAAATGACATTAAAATATCTGTACTATAATACGTACATAACAATCTCCTGGTGTTGGGATGAGAATCCACTACTCGGTTTAGAGAGCGGTGGAAGGCCTCCACGCCATTATTGGTGCGTCTTGCTTACCTAAAAATAGAGAAGCAATCCGCACCAATTCGTCACAGCCAAAATCTTCTAATATAGCTCAGAAATGCCTCCGCTGGAGGTAAGAGGCCGATATCCAATACCTCCAGTAATTCCCTTCCTTCCTCCATATTATTTGGAGGAAGGAAGGGTAGAGCCAGTGCGTATTTAATAAGAGAATATGCAGGGTCTACATGGTCAGCATAAAGTCTTCTCGATACTAACATGCAAATACGAGGTATTATTAGCCACTCGGGAGAAATCAAGGAATGTGTTGTTTTGCTGACGTCATATTTTTGCGTCGTCTGCTAGTTACTATACCCTTTATGTTCCTGTACCTTGCAATTTACAGTTAATTATAAATGAGTCAACGTGAAGCATATAATGACAGTAACTCTGAAGTGTCAATCGAACGGATACATGCAGGCGCCGCTTTTATAAAAGTAGTAATAATTGTGAGACATGTCTCGATGTTATTCATACTTTTCTATTTCTACCTTTCGTAGACATAGAAAACGGAGATACATTTTGTGGTGATTAATTCACGGTAACAAGGATAAACATCAATATTATTATTCAGATGAGGTTATTAGAAGAAATTGGTTCAGAGAATCAACATGTCCTATATTTTAGAGTAAGTTCCGTGTTATCACACGTTTCCATATTTTCGGACACATAATAATCTAAATAATTAGTGTACTTGCCCGTTAAGTTGTTCTCAATAGTGTTATTTAAATATCCACATCCTGCTCTCACATTTAACCAAAGTTATTAATTAAAACAATGGCAAAGTAATATTATAGACTAGAGTTGTTGATAAAGTTGATTTGAGTCGATAGTAAAGAAAAAATAAAATAGTAATTAGTTAACTTAATGGGGTGTAATGTGCTTGTGTCCCTGTTTTGTTTTACCTTGCATTGATCCTCTTTCCTGAGTATTCTTCACAGCAAGGAAGAAACATTCGCCTAGAGAGCAGAAATCATTCTATCTGGTTTATGCTGCCAGACGTTCGCTAGATGTCATCCAACTAACATCTCTATCTAGAAGCTTCTACCTACCTACATTCATCAACAATATTATGTATCTACATTCTAAAATTCTCTGCTAAATTGAACTGGTACATCGCACTATCATGACGAGATAAGGAAGTCCCCAGCCCGGGGTGAGGAGGAGGATGGTTTGATCACAGGTTACTTGGAGGATAAAACTTTCATGGGGAGCTAAAGGTAAATGCTAAGGTTTTAACAAACACTAATAATCATAAGCACTAGCACCCCTAATGTTAAAACTTTAACAAAGAAAGAATTTAGTAACAGATCCCATACAAATTATATACTTGAAACTATAATATTTCTTTTAAATTAAAATTGACTCAAATTAACCTTTATAAAATTATTACAGTGTGTGCTGCAAGGACTCTAGGGTGGTGGCAGTAAATGGCAGTAGCTAGAATGTCCTCTATTCTCCTCTTTGCCCATTGGTAATTTAATACGACCATATTTCCAGTATATTAATATTAAAACCTTTGTTAAAATTTAAAACTATTAAAATCAAATCTATTTAAAATCAAATCTATTTAAAATCAAATCTATTTAAAATCGTTTATATTAGATTACTTTATATGTTATCTTAAATTAAATTTACTTTCTATATTCTATATTAAATTCTATATTAAATTTCTTCTATATTCTATATTAAATTCTATATTAGATTTCTTCTATATTCTACATTAAATTCTTTATTAAATTTATTCTATATTAAATCTCCCCTATTTTTTAATCTGCAGTTTCAAGTTCTGGAAACAGCTCTGGGAGGTGTTTTGGCCATAAGAAGAACAATATTTCAACAACTTCCATTTTTATAGTATAATGCACCTTATTTACGTTACTAGGCATTTCACAAATAAAACTCATTCAAAATGATCTTCTTTTGTTCACCCAGAATAATTATTTATTTAATTTAGCTGATTATTTCTCAGAAGAGTCATAGACTATAAGTATAGTGGAGGCCATAGACTCATAGATCATATAATTTAAGGACAGTTTGTAAATAAATCATTAAATATTAACTCTGTTGATTTTAAATAATCTACAATTTATTGAACTCGTCAAAAGAATTAGTATTCATGCTACCACCTGGGAACATATTTTGCCTAATATCTGAAAATTTATTGAAAGGACACAAACAGAGAAAGATAATCAAACCATTTACGGGTGGTGATAATCATTATTTAACTTTAATTTCCATTTTTATCCGTGATTCCAACTAGAATAGAAGATAAATAATTAATATTATAATGTCTAAAGTTACATGTCCAAAATGTAGAACTACTCAATAACTTGGAATTTACACTACTACCAAAAATATTTCAGAGCATAAAATTGCTGTTTGTTCAATAATTACGATTATACAGTGTGTTCACAAAAAATGTATCCACTGCCTTGAATCATAGAGTTATGATAAACTACTCTAGAGAGAGGAAGTGTTGCAGCGATAGCAGGACGCTAAGGAAGACGGTGGAGAACCTTTTTTTGTTTCAGGTATATCATTTCTCCATTAAACTGACGCTAGATTGCCAGTCACGTGACCCAAAAATAAGGATTTTATTGTCCCGCAAGATGCGATATTATTTTGTCCACTGATTCACCACTTGCCTTGAATCTGTATAATTTATCATTCTATGATAGCATGCATAATATAGGTATTGGTAACATAGATACGTAGATTAATTAAGGAATTATATGTAGGAGTTATATTCAATAGCAGAGGATACATTGTTTGTGGGCACACTGTATAAAATCCAAGTATCTATTAATCATAACCCCCCATAAATAGTTTCCTTATCTTTGTTTGTCTGTCTGTGTTCTGTCACGCTTTAAGTTATAATAAGCAGAATAATTTAGGCTAAATAGTTTAATAAGTGGTAGCATGAATACCAATTCTTATTTGATTGGAATAAATGATAGAATTGAGAGCACATTATTCTTAACGGGCAAGTACACTAGTTAACCTATACTGAGTGAGAGTTAGGCTATGATTGAATTTTAAAACCTTTAAATAATTCACTATACCTTGAACTTTCATCACAAAACATCTACTAATTCTAACAACAAATATACTGGAACACTCTTTAATATATAGGCTTAGTACCTACTCAAACTTTAAATACAATTTTATTTCATTATAACTAACTAGTGTACTATCCCGTTAAAATAACTGTTCATCATCAATACTAATTTATTACCCGTTTAATGAATTCAATTAAAATTACATTTTCTGTATAGTTTAATTTATTTCATAGATAAAATATATTTGAAAATTGAATAAAGAATGGGATAAAAATAAATTAGACTACGCAATTCTTTTTATTTTAATCGAATTCATTAAAAATTATACAACAACGGGTAATAAATTGGTATTGATGACGACCCGTTTTTTTTGACGGGAAAGTACACTAGTTGTATATAGTTCTTGTGACTTATTTGGTCGTAATTTTGTAATAAAAGCGGGGCCTGCCTGTTTCTTGTCTTGATTTAAAATTTACAGACGAAGGCAGAATGGTGTGTTGCTAATTAAATATATTTACCTGGCCGTAGTGGAAATAGCATCCCGCTATTATAGCTTCATTGAAGACATTGAAGACCTGCATGTTAGTATCGAGACTACGATCAAGCCCTGATCGTAGTTCGACATTATTTGTGAGGGACAGAACTGGTAGGCCAAGAGCAGGTAGTTCAGAATTGCTGAATACGCCATTCTTGTCCTCTTCTTCATTAGCACAAAAACAGCAGGGAATAACCAAAATAAACAGTAAACAATTGTCAAACCAATTAAATGTGAACGCTGAAATAGCGCACCTAATTTAAATCATAGACAATTATATTGTAGCTATCTCTGATAACATGCTTAATTCTTATGTCATTTTCTATTACTAGATCCATTTATCACATTTTAATTAATTAGATTGGCTTCTCAATTTGGTTATTTGAGAATTATATACAATTTCATATTCAATGTTCATATTTTATTTTGAAATTCATATTTTATGTATAAACTTACATGAGATGTTCTGAAAATTTTGATATCTGGTGGTATTTATTTACACATATATATTGAAATGATGACCATTTTCATTCTTACAATTTAAGTATTCAGATTTCAATGATAATTTTGTAATGCATATTCATAATATATAATAGAAATGCATATAATAGAATTTGCCGTGAACTCAATTTTGTTCAACTAACTATATCGTATATAATCATGTTGATTAAAATTTGTGAGAAATTCTGATATATAGTTTGCGAATAGTTTGATTTGTTATACTTAAATATTCATTAATGAGTGCTAAGATATGAACCACGATATTTCATCGTATTTAATTTTCAATCTTGCTTTTGTTATGATATTTAAAATAGGTCAATCATGATTCATGACACACTTTATACAAGTTTGGGCTTGGGACTACATCCACACAGAACAGATGCAACAGATTGGCCCATGTGGATCGAAATGCAACTGCACCAAACATTTCATGTGTATATTATATGCAAGAATTTAATCATGGGATATAGAAAACAATATTTTATAAACAAATGGGTAATGGTTAGTAGGCAAAAAATGAAGCATGAACTTCCCAGTTCTTTTGAACTATTCATTCATTTAAAACTTTACTATCAAAGCTCAAAAGCCATTGAAGATCAAGGTCAGGAAGATATTTAACAAGTATTCTAGTAGAGAAAAGAAACATGCCGAAAAATACTGGTTTTCACCAAATTCTTTTTAATTTCTACCTTGTCAGTTTTTAACGCTACTTGCAGTTTTAGAGGACATTTTTGCTCATCAACTATGAGATCAGATTTTTTCAGTAGACTTAATTTACTATCACCTCTTCATTTTCCTCTTCCATCCTTGAGGGCATTCATCGGTGCTTGTCTCACTTTTATGTCACATTACTTGGTAAGTGACTGAATTCATCGTGTAGCCTATCTGCTTCCATGAGCATAGTCATTGACTGGTGGTTGGTAACTGTATATGGAGTTACTTTTTTCTCTGACTGCTTCTTAGAGTCCATTGTAATTTATTATCCTTTAACGTGGTAATATAACCTTGGATTCCGAAACAGACGTTAAACCCTCGACTAAATTTAATAAATTAAATCGAAAGATCCTTCGATTCATGAATTACCTTTAAAGATTTATTATTTATTTATACCCTTTATTCTGCAATTTTGTAAAAAGAGGAAAGGACTCTCGAGAATGGGAATTCGGGTGTAAACTTCTATCCTCTGACCTGGCTAGACGAGTTTGCTCCATTGGTATATTCGCAATAGATTTTTTGTATATAATATTCTTTTTGCAGACAATCAGAGGAGTTCTAATTTTAACAACTTAAGTTTCATTTAAATATTATTTGAAACCTAAAACTTTTAGTGTTCAATTGTTAGTTTAACGTTTCTTTGTTGGTTTAAGACTAATTTGTGTTTTTTTATGACTTGTCAAAAACACGGCATTTATCATAAATTCATAATTATTTACAGTTCTATCTTTCACTAGCTGTCCAATTATCTTAAGCACAAATAAAAGCTACCCTCGTTAGGATATTAGTCTTATTTTGAATTTTATTCAAATTTAATATCCAAATCAAATTGTTTGCTGAATGATTAACTATTTACTGGAGTACCTTGAGGTTTAATTTAGCAAAATAATTTTGGAAATCTCCAAAAGGCAATTTATGGTGAATCGAAATCGAAGACTCAAATCTGAAAGGCATAAGCTTTGCAACAAATAGGATAAAGAATAAATTTATTTAACAAACGCTTTACAAATCAAATTAAATTAAAAAGCGTTTAAATGATGTAATAAAGATTTTTACAGGTAATATATAACTCTAGTAACAGTTATAAAAATCAAGTTATATACAGAAGTTCCTATATAAATTTGCTATTCATAATAAGTATATACAGACAGTTTTATAGATCAATGAATCTATGAATGTTAGTGTACGGGAATACGTAAATATGGAACAAACATTTAAAACAAACTAAATATAAATTTAATTATAACAATGAATTAATGAACGGATTCATAATAAAAAATAAAGTTGAATATATCTAAACTAATACCATCGCATATATATAAAAAAATCCGATATTGATTTTCTAATATTTAGTGTAGCCTCCTTCGACTTCCAGACAGTCTTCTATGCAACGAGGCATACTTCTAGCTAGATTTTCAAAGAAATAAGGAAAATTTCTAAGTTTATTCCACATGTTGGCTACGTCTCCATAACGAGTGTCCTCCAGTCTCAATAGAGTCTCCTCCAGTCTCAATAGAGTCTACTTCAGTCTCAATAGAGTCTCCTCCAGTCTCAATAGAGTCTCCTCCAGTCTCAATAGAGTTTCTTCACTTTAATATTTTCATCCCATGATTCAATCGCACGATGTATATATCTCTGCAAGAATATCCATTCATATAAATGAGGTAACGTGAATAATTGTTTATTAAATAATGAAATCATTATTTGAGAACATATTATCAAGAAAAAATAATATTTGGAGCGTATAACATTTAAAATTCTCAGAGATATTAAATATAGACGCGTGAAACTTTACGTAGCTGAAATCGAAAGTTATACCAATTTATAGTAAAATAATTTCACTCACTGATCAGTGGTTCGAATTAATCATCCCCAACTCATGACTGATATCTAATTAACAAGATATTAAAGGGAAATAATATAAGGTAAAGCTTTTGAACCTACTATTATTCAAGTTAATATAACAGCAGTGTACATTAAACCCACTGTACTGAGTAATGACCATCACAGTTTAACTTAACATTCCGTTACAGAATTACTTAAAGACTCGGGCTTGATCATCTGTTTTCGGTTTACCATTCAATATTAGAAAAATACAGGCAGGCCTCGCTTTAAGTAGAATTCACTTTAGTAAAAGTGGTCCTTATTTCGAGTCATGAATCGAAAAAAGAACCGTTCGTAGACATAGAAAACGGAGACAATTTTCTGTGATTATTTCACGGTAAATAAAAAAAACATCAAAATTATAATCCAGATGAGGTTATTAGAAGCAATTGGCTCAGAAATTCAACATGTTCCAATTTAGGGTAAGTTCCATGTTATTTCACGGTTTCATATTTTCGAACACGTGTAAATATTTACATAATAATCATTCTAATAATCAACTTTTATTTCAATTGGTATCCATGATACCAATTAGAATGGAAGTTAAATAAAAATTAAAAAAATTTTCTGACGTGTCCGAAATTGTAAAACAAACCAATAACTTGGAACTTAGTACCCTACGACCAAAATTATTCCATAGAACATAAACTTTCTGTTTGTTAATTAAATGTAGCACAATAATTATAGATGTCTAAGTATCAGAGTATCTATTAATTACTCACCTATAGTGAAAGAGAGTTAAGCTATGGATGGATAAATGCACGACTTTAAACTTTTTCATCACAGTCAAAGACAATGAAAGACTGTATAGTGAATATTATTAATAATATGCTTATATACTTTCCACTCTAATAATAAATTTTCTTTCTATTACTCATAGAAAATGAGGTCTAAATCAAGGAGTGACAATTATAAATTTCTTGTTACTTCTATTCGCTTTAGTTACCGTTTGGTGACTAAACTGAGTCGTGATTTGGTAACTAAAGCGGGGATGCCTGTATATGAAGGTTACAAATAAATTCCAATATAGAACAAACATTCAATAACATTTAACTTGATTATTATTGTTCTATTCTTAGGATCTTAAATTAAACTAATTTTAAATAAAATCAAACTGATTCGAATATTGAATATTCAAGAAAAGTAGGTTTAGATATTAGAAAAGTTGGTTTAGAAACTATAAGTATAATACGTTGGCACAATTTTTTTTGTTGAAATATACATGTTTTCTGTTATCTGAAATCTTTTTCATATTCTATCATCTGGAAATATCTTTACTTAAAAATCACTTCGAAATCAGTTCAAGTTTGTATCTCATTTAGTTTAATTTAAATCAGATAAAGATATAATAGGTTTATGACCGTTTATCTGTCCAAGATCAAAAGTCTATACGCTGAAATCAAATCATTGAAATTCAGAGACCAGCACAACAGCACGCTAGGGTATATAAGCTTGTGAGATCCAAAAAAGACCACAGTGCTAGCTGGAACGTTCTTAAAAGAGGTTAGTAACGATGAGCTCTTGTTATTCTTAGGTTGTTCTAGTTCTATTTAGCTTTTACTTATTCAATATTCTGGATATCATTATTTTAGCGATTGGATTGTTGAGAAATGAATTTAATTTACAGTCACTTGAAGAATAAAGCTTAACTAATGTATTAAATATATTAGTTTAATAAAATGCAAAAAACATATATAGTTGTGTTTTGTCAAATCCTAGCTGAGAAAATTCAATTTATTTACTTTGGTATAGTTTTTATAAAGATTAATTGAATTCATTAAATTATCGTTTGGAATTTGATACATGTTAATTTTCTAAATTCATTTAAACAACAACAAATTTTATTTTATTTCATATATTATTGTTACGCATAATATCTGGTTCTTGACGATACAGGATGTCATTAGGCCTAAAATACCATTTCCAACCTGTTCACTACAGCCCACCACAATCTTCTATGTTTTTCCATCCCAAACCTCATGCATAATCTTTTAAAACCGGCTTTTTCATAACTTTTCGAACTACAAAACCTTATTTTCTTTATCTACATTCTTCTTTTCTCTCATTTATCTTTTGTCGATCTATTTCTTGTATCTGGTTTGTAATTGCCTTCTCTTTGTCTTACTTCTACGAATGCGTAATACCTGAAATTCTAGAACATTTCAGAATTTGAGGTTCTCCTCTAAGAATAAGTAGATGGAATGAAGGTGTCTAAACCCGAGACAGATATACATGACATTATAGGAGAGCTTGAATTTACTGATTTATTACTTATGTTTTATTACTTTGTCTAATTATACAAACAATTGAATTCAATATGTTCTCGTTTGAATTCTATATCACTATGATACATGTTAATTTTCTAAATTTATTTATACAACAGCAAATTCTTATTTGATTTCAAATAGTTTCGTTACGAAAATATCAGGTTCTTGACGATACAGGAAGTAGGTTTCGATATTAGATCTAATTCTATGTAAACCATTTCCGACCAGTTCATACTATACTAGCCCAGAACAGTTTTCTTTGTTTTTCCATTGCAAACCTTTCCAAAAAGTTTGGCTCATACAAGGGCTTGAGGGAAATAAAAAAATATTGTAATAATTTTTTTTCTCATTAAATATTATCCATTATCCAAAAAGAAGCTGGCGGTAATTCCTTATCTATTTTCGTACATAAGATTCATTTACTTTGTGACTGGCTTTTTCGTTATTTTTCAAACCCTAACAGCTTATCTTCCTAGTCTCTATTCTTCTTTTCTTTCATTTATCTTTTGTCGATCTATTTACTGTATCTGAGTTGTAATTACCTTCTCTTTGTTTTACTCCCACAACTGCGTAATAAGTGAATTCCAGGACAGTTCAGAATTTGAGGCTCTCCTCTAAGAATAAGTAGATGGAATGTGGTTGTCTGAAACTAGATACAGATATAGATAATGTTATAGGAGAGATTAAATTGACCGTTTTACTATTTATTTAGGTAATATAT
Organism: Caprella mutica; assembly: GCA_947561585.1. NCBI lineage: Eukaryota > Metazoa > Arthropoda > Malacostraca > Amphipoda > Caprellidae > Caprella > Caprella mutica. The sequence continues at coordinate 202,733 of CANNZV010001528.1, forward strand.
CTTTTATAAATTTCTACCGGCGTGTGCATCATTTACCTATAAAAATAACTTAGGATAATCATTATCTGTACTAACCTAATCTTATACATTTAAAATTGGATGCAACTATTATATTGTAAATTAAATTATATATACTGTTGAACATAAATCACGCTATCCCATGGCAAATATTTCCGAAGCGAGTTGTCCTATGGCGAATGTATCGGGGGAAAATTGTCCCATGGCGAATATTTCTGGAGCGAGTTGTCCCTTGGCGAATGTTTCGGGAGCGAGTTGTCTCATGGCGAATGGTCAGGTCACCAATATTCATTTAGTGTATGCAAGTTTGAATGTGGTCTGAATTTTTGATGATTTGTGGTCTGAATTCTAGATGATTCCATTTCTGATCGGTCAGAAGAGTCGAAGTTCATTCTTTTATTTCGTGTACCTAATTTATCAGAGTGTTGGGCCTAGAAGACTCATCTCTGACAATAACCTTACTTTAACTAATTATACAATTAGTTTATTAGTCAATTAATTAATCAAATACAAGATAATTCATTACTGCTTTTATATTCTTCAGTAATTAGTTAATTACTGGAGATACCGTTGAAACTATTGTAATTAGTCAATTAATTTGGAAGATTTTCAGATATCGATTAATATCAATGCTATATTTAGTATATTTCATATAATTATTCATTTGTAATTTTACCGCACCTTATTGTTAATCTTATGGATAAAATAGCAGTTTATATATATATACGTTTTTAATGTAAATGAAATAAAATAAGTATCCATTTCTGATCGGTATAATGATTATATTCTTTAATCACTTTTTTACAATTATATAAACAGTGAATTATTTCCACTTGATATATTCTAGTTTCTAAATGTATATTTCATTTATTAAAACAATTAAATAACTAAACGAAATACTGTTGAAATGACTGTAATTATTAAATACTTGAGATTCATTTTGAGATACAGATTAGATATCTAGAATTTCTTTATTACTTAATGATGTGATAATTAAATATATGATTACTAGTGGGTACCCGTGCAAATTGCACTGTTACGTGCATATATTACTATATTTTTTTTTTATTCTCTTATTTAAGTTAATTACTTTTCGTGTTTGTTCATACACATTACATATCCCGTTTTCCATTACATTTCATAAGAATTAGGTACCAATAATGAGTAATTTTCCGCCCCGTGACGTCATCAATTTGTGCAGAATTCTGTCGTATATAGATCATACATTATTTTATAAGATAGCTGTATAAATAACTACATATTACAAATATTATTCAAATAATCACATTATGAAAAATAAAAACAATTAGCTACATCGATCAGTTCGATGCTTGAAATAGAAGAAATAAAATTCACTACCTAGGTAGCAGCTGATATTCAATTTATTAAATAAATTAATATAATTATGTAAAATAACTAAAATTAGTTACCAATTGATTATGAATATTCTAATTATAATTTATTTCGAATATTTATTCATATTCCAACCCATCAATATTAAAATTAATTATTATATTTTCAATTGTGCAAAATATGTCATTTATTTTCGTGAGGAAAAATGATAACCAGCGTAGAATTTTATTTTTCATTCTCTAATTTTCGTCATATCTTGAAAAATAATTCGAATTTCGAAAAGTGTAAACGCAGTCATTTTTGTAGACCATTTTCACATATTGTAGATATTTTTTCGATTCGATTAATGCAAATTTTATTTTTTTATTTATTTCGTATGTTACCATGTATTTCCCGATTTGAATTAATTCCCTATGTATTCCATTAAAACTTAAAATTCGAATAATTCAAAAACCCGTTTGTATTTCGTAAAACAAATCAATATCGTTCTGTAGGACCATAGGCCGGAGGTTTCCAGAAAATTTCAGCCCATTCTGTTGAATAGTCTCTGAAAATATCCTGGAAAGTATGTTGAATTAATTCCTATGTATCCCATTATAAATCAAGTGTTAATAATTCGAAAACCCGTCTGAATTTCGGAAAATCCTTTAAACACGTTAAATTCGACACGACTTTCTAAAAAGTTGTAAATTTTCAAGTCTCTAGGTCTAACCGTTTGTGAGTAATATTGCTCCAAGTAACACACATACATACAGACAGATTTAGCGTATTATATATATAGACTAGTGGTTACCCGTGCAAAATGCACGGAGACGTTCGTATATATAATATTTATATTTCTAAATTATTTAATATTTATGGACGTTTCATATTGTTTTTAGCCTTTCACATCCCATTTTCCATTACATTTCACAATAATTAGGTAACAGTAAATAAAATTTTCTGCCCCGTGACGTCATCAATTTGTGTAGATTCGTAGAATGATATCGTATAAATCAAAATTATTTTATAAAATAGTATATATTATATTAATTACTTCAAATTACAAAACATTAAACATTACTCAAATAATCACCTTATGAATAGTAAAATATGTAGCTATATCAATTATTTCAAAGATTGATATAGTTATAAATAGGTATCAGTGGAAAATAAAAAATTATGTACCTACCAAACCATACTTATAAATATTGAATATTCTAATGAACATCTAAATTCCATAGGAATAGATATGATATATTTATTCTGTATATAATATTTAATATTTGAGGACATTACTTTCTGTTTTTGGTCATACACATCCCGTTTTCCATTACATTTCATAAGAATTAGATACCAGTAAAGAATAATTTTTCTGTCCCGTGACGTCATCAATTTGTGTAGAATGCTGTCGTATATACATCATAGAAAATAAGAGAAAATAAGCTGTATAATTAACTACAAAATTAGAAACATTAAAAAACATTATTCAAATAAACATACTATCAAAAAATAAAATATGTAGCTATATCGATCAGTTCAATGATTGAAATAGAAGAAATAATTTTATTCATTTAAATTAATTGATATAATTATGTAAAATTCGTTATTATTCGATTGAATATAATTTAAATATTATTTCTTTCGAATATTTATTCATATTCCCACCCGTTAAAATCAATATTAATTATTATATTTTCAATCGTAGGTACAAAATATTTCATTTATTTTCGTGAGGAAAAATGATAACCAGCGTAGAATTTTATTTTTCATTTTCCAATTTTCGTCATATCTTGAAAAATAATTCGAATTTCGAAAAAGGGTTAACGCAGTCATTTTTGTAGACCAATTTTACATATTGTTGATATTTTTTCGATTCAATTATTGTAAATTTTATTTTTTTATTTATTTCGTATGTTACCATGTATTTAGCGATTTGAATTAAATCCCTATGTATTCCATTAAAACTTAAAATTCGAATAATTCAAAAACCCGTTCGAATTCCGTAAAACAAATCAATAGCGTTCTGTAGGACCATAGGCCTGAGGTTTCCAGAAAATTTCAGCCCATTCTGTTAATAGTCTCTGAAAATATCCTGGAAAGTATGTCGAATTAATTCCTATGTATCCCATTATAAATCAAGTGTTAATAATTCGAAAACCCGTATGAATTTCGAAAAATCCTTTTAACTCGTTGAATTCGACACGACTTTCTAAAAAGTTGTAAATTTTCATGTCTCTAGGTCTAACCGTTTGTGAGTAATATTGCTCCAAGTAACACACATACATACATACATACATACACACAGTCAGATCTAGCGTATTATATTATAGAGATTAGATATCTCTATAATATAATACGCTAGATCTCTCTGTCTGTTTGTCTGTGTGTTACTTGGAGCAATATTACTCACAAACGGTTAGACCTATTGACTTGAAAATTTACAACTTTTTAGATAGTCGTGTCGAATTTAACGTGTTAAAAGGATTTTCCGAAATTCAAACGGGTTTTCGAATTATTAACACTTGATTTATAATGGGTTAGATAGGAATTAATTCGACATACTTTCCAGGATATTTTCAGAGACTATCCAACAGAATGCGCTGAAATTTTCTGGAAACCTCCAGCCTATGTTCCTACAGAACGCTATTGATTTGTTTTACAAAATTCGAACGGGTTTTTGAATTATTCGAATTTTAAGTTATAATATAAATAGGGATTTAATTCAAATCGCTAAATACATGGTAACATACGATATGAATGAAAAAATATAATACGCAATAATAGAAACTAAAAAATATCTACTATATGTAAAAATGGTATACAAAAATAACTGCACAAACCGTTTTTCGAAATTCGTAATATTTTTTGAGATATGACGAAAATTAGAAAAAGAAAAATAAAATTATACGCTGATTATCATTTTTTCTCACGAAAATAAATGACAAATTTTGCACGATTAAAAATATAATAACTAATGTTAAATTGATATTGACGGATGGGAATATGAATAAATATTCGAATTAAATGATATTTAAAATATATTCAATCAAATTATATCTAATTGTATATAATTATATTAATTAAATTAATTGAAATTAATGAATGGAATATCAGCTGCTACCTATATATGGGATTTTAAATTTCTTCTATTTAAATCATTGAACTAATCGATGTGGCTAATTATTTTATTTTTTCATAATGTGATTATTTATTTGAATAATTTACAATGTTTGTAATTTGCAGTTATTTATAAGGTTATCTCATATAATAATTTATGATACATACGATAGTATTGTACATAAACTGATGACGTCACGAGATTAAAAATTACTCTTTTCTTGTACCTAATTAATATGAAATGTAATGGAAAGCGGGTTGTGTAATATATATGAACAAACACAATAATTAATGGTTTTAAATAATAAAATAATATATATATATGCACGTTACCGTGCATTTTGCACGGGTATTCACTAGTCTCTATAATATAATACGCTAGATCTGTGTGTGTGTTACTTGGAGCAATATTACTCACAAACGGTTAGACCTAGAGATTTGAAAATTTACAACTTTTTAGAAAGTCGTGTCGAATTTAACGTGTTAAAAGGATTTTTTGAAAGTCATTCGGGTTTTCGAATTATTAACACTTGATTTATAATTGGGATACTTTCCAGGATATTTTCAGAGACTATCCAACAGAATGGGCTGATATTTTCTGGAAACCTCCGGCCTATGGTCCTACAGATTTGTTTTGATTGATTTGTTTTACGAAATTCAAATGGTTTTTTGAATTATTAAAATTTTAAGTTTTATTGGAATAGATAGGGATTTAGTTCAAATCGGCAAATACATGGCAACATACGAAATAATTAAAAAATAAAATTTGCATTAATTGAATCGAAAAAATATCTACTATATGTAAAAATAGTCTACAAAATAGACTGCGTTAACCATTTTTCGAATTTCAAAATATTTTTCGATATATGACGAAAGTTAGAAAATGAAAAATTAAATTCTAAGCTGGTTATCATTTTTCCTCAGGAATATAAATTACATATTTTGTACAATTGAAAATATAATAATTAATATTGATTTTAACGGGTGGGAATATGAATATATATCCGAAAGAAATGATAGTTCAATTATATTCAATCGAATAATAATTAATTTTACATAATTATATTAATTAATTTAAATGAATAAAATATCATCTGCTACCTATATACCTAGGTATATGTTGATTTTATTTCTTCTATTTCAATCATTGAACTGATCGATATAGCTACATATTTTATTTTTTGATTATTTGAATAATGTTAATTAATGTTTCTAATTTTGTAGTTAATTATACAGATATCTTATTTTCTATGATGTTTATACGACATCATTCTACACAAATTGATGACGTCACGGGACATAAAAATTACTCTTTACTGGTACCTAATTCTTATGAAATGTAATGGAAAATGGGATGTGTCCCAGGTAACATGACAATATCCCCGGGAACTCCGTTGGAGTACCGCATCTCCGCTTCATATCGCACATCCCAAAAGGATGCTTTTCTTGGATCCCGTGTGAGGCTAGACGAATATGAATATTTTATGAGTGGAACAACAAAGTTAAATACTATCAGCGATAGAATGAAGTACATTACTATTTATATGTATCTAAAATAAAACTTAGTGCATTCATTTGAAATATGATACTCTTTAGTAGTAACTAGTAGCTAAATAATATTATTTGTTAATTATAGGTCTGTCTGAAAAATTAGAGTGGCAACTCTACCCCCCTCAGGGTGTAGGTCATAAGCCCCCTGGTCAAGAGCTTCCCCCCTCCCCCGGTCATGAGCCACCCCGGTCAAGAGCCCCCCCCGGTCACGAGCCCCCCTCCTCCCTCCCGGTCACGAGCCCCTCTGTTTTTAAATCCTTATTTACCTATATTATTTAATCCTTATTGACACTTTTGTAGCTCATTACTGATTAGACATAAAATATATGTGAATCGGGGGGAGTGCCGCCCCCCGAACCACCCTGCCAGGTCATTAAACAATCATGAAGTGTGCAGTACAACAAACTAGCGGATACAAACAACTACATTAGCAACTCTCAGTTATTTCTATCTAAGTAATTCTTCATTTATTTAACAAGGTAAATAAGGATTGAAAAAACAGGGAGGGGGGGGGGGGGGGCTCGTGACCAGAGGGGCTTATGATTTAAGGGGGCTCGTGACCAGGGAGGCTCATGACCGGGGGGCTCTTGGACCGTACCCCCTCCCCTCAGACCCCAGTGTTGAAAGCAACTAGTTGAGGTGGGTCATCTGTGCGTGTGTACTGTGTAATCGAGAACCTTTATAGCCAGAGGTTTTTTATTCTATATACTGTACCTAGGTATAATAATCTCTGAAGAGAGGAAACAGTTTAAAAACAAGCATAATTAGAATAATAAAATCAAGGAGTACCTACATAGGGTCATAGAGGTAAATTGCGGTCCTTTAATATCTAATTGCAGCCCTCTTGAGAAAGCCTAAAAACCTTCTGAAAGTAATTTATATTGAATTATTTAACATCATATGATAAGCTCAATTTGTGCTAGATTTTATTAATTTCAAGAGTGCTTTGAAGCCATGATGGCTTGTAATGTTTCTGAGATAAGAGACCGCAGTTAGTTAAAGTACCACAATTTACCTACTATACCTTAAGTAGTCTGCGTAGGCTGGTAAAGTGGTATGCGTAAGTAGGTGTGAATAGTGTGTAGGTAGGGTCACGCAAGTAAATTGCGACCCTTTAATTCTTAATTGTAGCCCTCAATACAGTCTCTAAAACATTCTGAGCCGAAATTACATTAAAATGTTGCATAGTTAACATAAGAAGCGCAGTGCATGCTATAATTTATTAATTTAAGTTGTTAACGTGTGGTTTGAATATATGATGTTCCTGTTGTAAGAGGCCACAGTTAGTTAGTGTGCCGCAGTTTACCTGCTTGACTTACGCAGACTTATTACCTACCTAGGCAAACGACTTACCTGAGCTAGTTTGGGAAATTGGACTGTTTAAGACGGGTTTTAAATTACATTTATCTGAATTTAAAACTCTGGATATTACCTAACTTAGTAATTGTAATTAATTAAAGTAAAGTAAGTTGTACCGTGAAATCAATAGTATGAGGTTACTGTTCAAATTACACTCTTGTTCAAACTTTGATTTTTTTTAAATAGGTACTAGGGTAAGTTCCGAGTTACTGGACGGATCCATAATTTTTATCATTAAGAATAAGGTATACCTAAAATAACTAGTATTTAACTATAATTATAAACTAAATTCTATGATCGAAAATGTGGAACCGTACAATAACTCAAAACTCTCCCTAGTTTGAGCAAAACCTAGCTACTCTATTCATTGTTAATTATATTTTAACGAATTTTATAATTGTATTAGAATCTAGATACAATAAAAGAATACATCTCTCTTGTTTATATTTTCATTACGTTCTTCCGTAAAATTACAATAATTTCATATACCAAGGCAGATTAAAATTTTATAGACTTGAACATTTTCCTTTAAAGGTCCTCTCCAGGCTCCGGGAAAAAAATGAGTTTATAGCATAATATTATAGAACTAAGGTCTACGATCATTATTCTGCAAACCGCATACAATTCGGTTTAGTATATATTTTATAATTTGTTTTTAAAGTTTTTTAATACTCTGTGAGCAACAATTTGGCGAATCACTAATCTGATGCTCAAGAAGAAGATTGTACACTCTTTGTTTTGATTACAAATTTGAATTAAATAAATAAACCATACGTTTACGGCTTTTATTGAAATTATTTTAGATATCAATTGTTTCCTATAGTATATAAACGTTTCTTTTATAAGTTCATTCAATTTTATACCTTTACACGAATATTAAATGGATTTATTAAACCTAATACATAGTTTACAATCAAAACAAATGGTGTACATTCTTTTTCTTCACACTGAAATTTTCTTAAATTAGTAAGTCGGAAGTAAAATAGGTTTTGTAGAGTTTTGATTATAAAAATCTTTAAAAGCATATAAAATTAAAAATATGCTACCAAATTCGATGTGGTTTGCAGCAAAATGATAAGAAACATTAGCCTCGTTGAATAAGGCAATAAAAATATTTGCTTTGGGGGGACCTTTATCTACTTTATTTTATTCAGAAATCTAGTAGGTTCAATATCATTTTGAAAACTTTACTCTCAATCTTTGTTTTTTAGTTACATTAAATGATAGTTAACATGCATAATATTTATTCATTTAAGTTAATATTCATGAGTATAGTTAAATAAAGTGACTTCTGTTTACTAGAATTTTCATTATCCTAATAAGTATAATATGTAGTCTACAAAGCCTAGTATGCAACAGGCCATCCAAAATAAATAGTATTGCGATACGGATCTCCTCCGGATGTTCCATTTATATCCTATAAAGCAGTACCGAACATCCCTATCACGTCCTCCGCGAACATTACATATCCTCTGCGGAACACCAGGTTAGCTCCTATGAGGAGTTCCTCCGCACTTTACAAAAACGGAACACCTCTCGAACTCCGCACCTGAAATACAGGGGATGTGCGATGAGGAATTCCACGGGATGTATTCCGGACATAAATTGTTACTTGGGGTATGACCAAAATCAGAAAGTAATGTCCTCAAATATAAACAATACAGAATAAATATATTACATATATTCCTATGTAATTTAGATGTTCATTAGAGTATTCAATATTTGTAAATATGGGTTGGTAGGTACATATTTATTTATTTTCCACTGATACATACCTATTTATAATTATATCAATCTTTGAAATAATCGATGTAGCTACATATTTTACTATTCATAAGGTGATTATTTGAATAATGTTTAATATTTTGCAAGTTGAAGTAATTTATGTACTATATTATATAATAATTATGATTTATACGATATCATTCTACGAATCTACACAAATTAATGACGTCACGGGGGAGAAAATTTCTATTTACTGGTATAATGTGAAATGAAATGGAGAATTGGATGTGAAATGCTAAAAACAATAAGAAACGTCATTAAATATTATATACGAACGTTTCCGTGCACTTTGCACGGGTAACCACTAGTATGATGATATATTATAAGATAATTGATTACTTAAAATATAAGAACATTGGCAGCTTGAATCTATGATAGATTACATAAATATATGATAGTTGAATACATTAAGATATGGTGATTGACTAAATCAATAAATAATATTATTTGTAACTATTTTATTATGCTTTGAAGGTAAATTAGTTTTATTATTTCACTTCATTCAAATTATTTATTAGTTTACTTTTTCTAATAATGTTTTTTATTTTGTTTCAGATCATTTTCAACGAGTTCACGATTTGAAACCTACCTTGACGGTGAATTACATTTTGGACATTTTTCTTAGTTGATTAAGGTGAGTTATTTTTATTTCTTTACTTCCATAATAGTTGTTGATTAATTTATAATTTATGGTGCATATCCTTGAAATCTGCCTAAATAAATGAACTATATTATAACAATATTAAATAATTATATCATTAAAAGAGACTGAAATCAATTCCAGTTTCAAAGTCGTCTTAGTTGGTTTTTTTTCCATACTTTTAATATTGTTGACAATTTCTATAATACTAAATCACTTCTTGAAAATAATCTATTATCATTTTCATTATAGAAATAATTGCAAATGAATCAATTTAGAATATTTGATTAGAGGATAATTGAATAAATAGAAATATATCTTTTACTTTATAAGAACATTTTGAACGTCAAATACAATATATTATTTTCAATCCTGTAAAATGTTTAGTTTTCAGTCTAGTTTACGTCATTTGTTGCTAATTGCATAAACCATTAAAATCAAATGAGATTGTAACATCTTCTCTTCTATTTCAGCCTCACAATCCAAAATGGGATTAGGACCAACAACCAGGCAGTTTGACCTGCTGAAAAACATTGGAGGCATAGTCATGAATGCCTTCAACAAGAGGACAGTTTCTGCCGGTGTGGGTCTTTGCGACAGCCCAGTCCTCAAGCTGTTCTACACCTACACCTTCTGGCTGATTTTTGGAGGATATGCCGCCATTTCCTACTCTTGGTGGAATAAAGACATCCTCACCTGCACCAGCAAGTACAATGCAGACTCGCAAATCAGACCAGATTACCTCAACATCTGTGCATCTTATCTCTATGTTGAAGATGCCAATGGATTTATCTCTGGAAAGACTTACCTACTCTTCTACAGATGGGTTCACTGGGTGCTCTTCCTCATTGCTCTAGTCTTTTATATTCCTCATAAGATGAGCAAAAGAGCTGAGAATCCTAAGGTTAAGAAACTCTTCGACCTTCTCGCCTCACCCAAGGAAGAAGTGAGCTACAAGGAAGCCTGCCAATACTACATGGTCAACAGCGGAACATACAACAATGTTTTCGTCAGGAGTTTCTTGATACACATTGTAGCTGTGGCCATCAACTTCTTCTGCTACTTTGTAATTGACTTCGTGTTCTTGGGGAAATTTAAGGATTTAGGATACGCAACATATCCTTTCAACAGAGATATCATCAATTTCCAGGATGAACTCTCCTTGAGATTTCCACCATTTGCCCAATGCGAAATCACTCCCTTCAACAAGCTGACAAATGCCAGAACCGAGAGATACGGTTGTCATCTCACTTACATGGAACTCTATGAGAAGTACTTCATTGTCCTCTGGGTGTGGATGATAGCAACATCCGTCATTGGAATTCTCTACATCGTCTATCTCTCGTTGTTCTTCGTGCAAAAACTACGCCTTCAGTTGCTCCGTTTCACCAAACCGTTGAAAGCTAAGAAAGAAGAGATCGAAGGTATCAACAAAAGGTTGAATGATATTTCTTTCGGAGACTTTTTCCTTCTGTACAGAATGAAGTCTTCCTTCTCTCCTCACACTTATTACGATTTGTTGAGGACTCTCTTCTACAAGTCTCCTGCAAATAGAAATCTTTCTTTGGAAAAAGATATCGATGTTCCTGACCATCCAGCACCGGCAGTAAGGAGGCCGAAAACTAGAGGCCATCTTTCCAAGAATATGCAGATGTCCGCTGCGTCCAATAAACACAAAGCAATCTGTATTGAATAAGCTGTAATTATTATTTCTTTTTCATGTTATTAGGTGTGTTTTGTTTGTTTAGTACTTAGTTTTTCTGTTCGTTTCTTTTTGTCATTAGAATTAGTATCTCATTTGGACCTTCAAATAAAATTATATCTACTTTTGGTGCACTATAGGTAGTTAGGTTTTTCAAATATAATTAACTGTAATTCCAATCTTTTAATGGAATATTGTCAATTATCAATTTTGACATGAAAAACATAAGATAATGTTTCTTTTTCAAGTGCACTGCAAGTAATTTAACTGTAATTTTCATCTTTTAGTTTAATTTTGACATTTTTTCTCTTAATTTATAAGTTTTTGATTGTTGTATTTGTTGATAAAATTTGAGCATTGAAATGTACTTTTTGGTTAGTTAGGTTCATAATCAATTGTAATTACAATATTTTAGTGCTGAATATTTCATTTTAATATCAATTTTCTAATTTTGACTTGTAGATGATATCATGTTGACTATTTTCACAATCAATTGTAATTACTTTATTTGAGTTAGTTAGGTTCATAATCAATTGTAATTACATTATTTTAGTTAGTTAGGTTCATATTCAATTGTAATTCCAATATTCTAGTTAGGTAGGTTCATAATCAATTGTAATTTCAATATTTTAGTTAGTTAGGTTCATATTCAATTGTAATTGCAATATTTTAGTTAGTTATGTTCTTAATCAATTGTAATTCCAATGTTTTAGTTAGTTGGGTTCTTAATCAATTATAATATCATTCTTTTAATGAAATAGTTAATGTCATTCACATTCAATTATTATAATTTGACATGCATATCAAATTATTATGCTACTTTCTTTTTTGTATTTTAAGTATTTTGATAATCATCTGCAATTTCATGTTTTAGTGAAATATTGACATTTATTCTTTTAATTCTATAAGACCCTATTATTGAGATATTAGTTGATTAATATGAATTTGTTTTGTTTTTTCTTTGTATTATTATCAACCCTAAAATTTCATTTTAAAGCTCATCGTTAGCACAACCGAACGCTTGATCACCTAGACTATGTCAGACGAGCTGTTTAGCCATTCACACTGTCACTTATTACACATTTTGTTTCTCATATGAATGAAAATGATAAACTATCCGATAACTCACTTTATCAAAGAAAATTATTAGTTTAAGGTCATTGCTTTTTCTTTTGATTGTAGAAATAGATTACAGTAACTCCTCTATAATGAATTCCTGTATAGAGAATGTATAGTCCTGAGTAATCAAATATCCTGTGTAGTGAACAAAATTTCTTTAGTCTGTCATTAAATGGCCATCAGTTATAGAAAACTGATGGCCGTTTAATGACAAACTAAATAAATGTGTTCACAATATAGAGGATGCTTCCTTACTCAGGGCACTGCCTTCACTATGGAGGATTTCACTTTAGTGGAGCTCTACGGTAATCTATTTTGATGACGAATATAACGGTTCTTATATATATCGAACTCCATGAATTAATAGAAATAAATCCTACTTGGTCTCTAAAAAAATGGAAATAACAGTCAAATTTCACCTGAAATCAGTATGATTTTCTGCCAAATTAAATAATAAATTTTCCAGTGTGGAATTTTGCCAGGTGGATTGTAAATTTTAAGGTTTTAATTGATAAATTGTGATGTGAAATGTAGTTTACATAAATATATATTTTTCAATATCATTGTTTATCAAGTTTTATTTAAGTAATATTAAATAGCCACGAAATGGAAAGTAAAACTAATTTGAATTTACTTAAAATAAATTACAGAACATACTTTAATTTACCTGTTATAGTTTGTGACACTATTTTAGAATTCACTTATCACCGAAATTAAAAAAAGTGTAAGTATTTAATCTAACTAACAACAATTCTACATAATCAATTATACGAAAAACTATGTAATCGTTAAAACTTAACCTTTATTTTAAATTATATTCACGATAACTGCAGATATTGATAATTTGATACCAATTGAAATAATAAATAATTTTAACCAAGTAACAATAAAAGGTAGGAGACTATCGGTGGTTCTTCAAATCTATGTTTGTTATACGACTTAAAAAAGTAACTGAAGATTCCTCTTGTAATCGGTTGATTCCTGAAATTTGCTCTATTAGGACAACTGTTGTCGTATCCCTTCCACAATGGCGTCGATAATATAAGAAAGCTACATGGAAAAGATATCATTATTGTTAAACTACAATATAAGTACATTGACAATGAAGCTAATGAAAGTTGTTCAGTAATATATTGGGAATGTTCGAAGAGAAAAAATCAACTGTGCAGTTCTTCTCTGTACTAAATGTAAGAATGAAAATTATGAAATCATTAAACCTATTAATGAAAATAGTCATAGCTCGTCACGAAGTACTTTACAGGTTGAAGAAAGACACGTAAGTGATCAAATTTTAAATAACTGTTAAAAATAGCAATTTGTATAGTTATGTTTAAACTTAACTACTGTTTAGTTTATATATCAGTTTAATTGAAAGATTTTCTGCAATATTTTTGAGTAAATTCAAATACATTTTATTTTCAATTTCGTTGCCGTTTAACATTAGTTTAACAAAAAGGTCACAGTACATCATGCTAAAGTTAAAATATTTTCTTATGTTTTTGCCCTCCAGTCTCAGTAGAGTCTCCTCCAGTCTCAATAGAGTCTCCTCCAGTCTCAATAGAGTCTCCTACAGTCTCAATAGAGTCTCCTCCAGTCTCAATAGAGTTTCCTCCAGTCTCAATAGTCTCCTCCAGTCTCAATAGAGTCTCCTCTAATCTCAATAGAGTCTCCTCCAGTCTCCATAGATTCTCCTCCAGTCTCAATAGAGTCTCCTCCAGTCTCAATAGAGTCTCCTCCAGTCTAAATAGAGTATCCTCCAGTCTCAATAGAATCTCATCCAGTCTCAATAGTCTCCTCCAATCTCTATAGAGTCTTCTCCGGTCTCAATAGATTCTCCTCCAGTTTCAATAGTTTCCTCCAGTCTCAATAGAGTCTCCTCTAATCTCAATAGAGTCTCCTCCAGTCTCAATAGAGTCTTCTCCAATCTCAATAGAGTCTCCTCAAGTCCCAATAGAGTCTCCTCCAGTCTCAATAAAGTGTCCTCGAGTCTCAATAGAGTTCCCTCCAGTCCCAATAGAGTCTCCTCCAGTCTCAATAAAGTGTAGCCTCCTTCGACTTCCAGACAGTCTTCTATGCAACGAGGCATACTTCTAGCTAGATTTTCAAAGAAATAAGGAAAATTTCTAAGTTTATTCCACATGTTGGCTACGTCTCCATAACGAGTGTCCTCCAGTCTCAATAGAGTCTCCTCCAGTCTCAATAGAGTCTACTTCAGTCTCAATAGAGTCTCCTCCAGTCTCAATAGAGTCTCCTCCAGTCTCAATAGAGTTTCTTCACTTTAGTATTTTCATCCCATGATTCAATCGCACGATGTATATCTCTGCAAGAATATCCATTCATATAAATGAGGTAACGTGAATAATTGTTTATTAAATAATGAAATCATTATTTGAGAACATATTATCAAGAAAAAATAATATTTGGAGCGTATAACATTTAAAATTCTCAGAGATATTAAATTTAGACGCGTGAAACTTTACGGAGCTGAAATCGAAAGTTATACCAATTTATAGTAAAATAATTTCACTCACTGATCAGTGGTTCGAATTAATCATCCCCAACTCATGACTGATATCTAATTAACAAGATATTAAAGGGAAATAATATAAGGTAAAGCTTTTGAACCTACTATTATTCAAGTTAATATAACAGCAGTGTACATTAAACCCACTGTACTGAGTAATGACCATCACAGTTTAACTTAACATTCCGTTACAGAATTACTTAAAGGCTCGGTGATCATCTGTTTTCGGTTTACCATTCAATATTAGAAAAATACAGGCAGGCCTCGCTTTAAGTAGAATTCACTTTAGTAAAAGTGGTCCTTATTTCGAGTCATGAATCGAAAAAAGAACCGTTCGTAGACATAGAAAACGGAGACAATTTTCTGTGATTTTTCACGGTAACTAAAAAAAACATCAAACTTGTAATCCAGATGAGGTTATTAGAAGCAATTGGCTCAGAAATTCAACATGTTCCAATTTAGGGTAAGTTCCATGTTATTTCACGGTTTCATATTTTCGAACACGTGTAAATATTTACATAATAATCATTCTAATAATCAACTTTTATTTCAATTGGTATCCATGATACCAATTGGTATCCATGATACCAATTAGAATGGAAGTTAAATAAAAATTATAATTTTTTTTCTGACGTGTCCGAAATTGTAAAACAAACCAATAACTTGGAACTTAGTACCCTACGACCAAAATTATTCCATAGAACATAAACTTTCTGTTTGTTAATTAAATGTAGCACAATAATTATGGATGTCTAGGTATCAGAGTATCTATTAATTACTCACCAATACTGAAAGAGAGTTAAGCTATGGATGGATAAATGCACGACTTTAAACTTTTTCATCACAGTCAAAGACAATGAAAGACTGTATAGTGTATATTATTAATAATATGCTTATATACTTTCCACTCTAATAATAAATTTTCTTTCTATTACTCATAGAAAATGAGGTCTAAATCAAGGAGTGACAATTATAAATTTCTTGTTACTTCTATTCGCTTTAGTTACCGTTTGGTAACTAAACTGAGTCGTGATTTGGTAACTAAAGCGGGGATGCCTGTATATGAAGGTTACAAATAAATTCCAATATAGAACAAACATTCAATTACATTTAACTTGATTATTATTGTTCTATTCTTAGGATCTTAAATTAAACTAATTTTAAAGTAAAATCAAACTGATTCGAATATTGAATATTCAAGAAAAGTAGGTTTAGATATTAGAAAAGTTGGTTTAGAAACTATAAGTATAATACGTTGGCACAATTTTTTTTGAAATATACATGTTTTCTGTTATCTGAAATGTTTTTCATATTCTATCATCTGGGAATATCTTTACTTAAAAATCACTTCGAATTCAGTTCAATTTTGTATCTCATTTAGTTCAATTTAAATCAGATAAAGATATAATAGGTTTATGACCGTTTATCTGTCCAAGATCAAAAGTCTATACGCTGAAATCAAATCATTGAAATTCAGAGACCAGCACAACAGCACGCTAGGGTATATAAGCTCGTGAGATCCAAAAAAGACCACAGTGCTAACTGGAACGTTCTTAAACGAGGTTAGTAACGTTGAGCTCTTGTTATTCTTAGGTTGTTCTAGTTCTATTTAGCTTTTACTTATTCAATATTCTGGATATCATTATTTTAGCGATTGGATTGTTGAGAAATGAATTTAATTTACAGTCACTTGAAAAATAAAGCTTAACTAATGTATTAAATATATTAGTTTAACAAAATGCAAAAAACATATATAGTTGTGTTTTGTCAAATCCTAGCTGAGAAAATTCAATTTATTTAATTAGGTATAGTTTTTTCTAAAGATTAATTGAATTCATTAAATTATCGTTTGGAATTTGATACATGTTAATTTTCTAAATTCATTTAAACAACAACAAATTTTATTTGATTTCATATATTATTGTTACGCATAATATCTGGTTCTTGACGATACAGGATGTCATTAGGCCTAAAATACCATTTCCAACCTGTTCACTACAGCCCACCACAATCTTCTTTGTTTTTCCAGTCCAAACCTCATGCATGATCTTTTAAAACCGGCTTTTTCATAACTTTTCGAACTACAAAACCTTAATTTCTTTATCTCCATTCTTCTTTTCTCTCATTTATCTTTTGTCGATCTATTTCTTGTATCTGGTTTGTAATTGCCTTCTCTTTGTCTTACTTCTACGAATGCGTAATACCTGAAATTCTAGAACATTTCAGAATTTGAGGTTCTCCTCTAAGAATAAGTAGATGGAATGAAGGTGTCTAAACCCGAGACAGATATAGAAGACATTATAGGAGAGCTTGAATTTACTGTTTTATTACTTATGTTTTATTACTTTGTCTAATTATACAAACAATTGAATTCAATATGTTCTCGTTTGAATTCTATATCACTATGATACATGTTAATTTTCTAAATTTATTTATACAACAGCAAATTCTTATTTGATTTCAAATAGTTTCGTTACGAAAATATCAGGTTCTTGACGATACAGGAAGTAGGTTTCGATATTAGATCTAATTCTATGTAAACCATTTCCGACCAGTTCATACTATACTAGCCCAGAACAGTTTTCTTTGTTTTTCCATTGCAAACCTTTCCAAAAAGTTTGGTTCATTCAAGGGCTTGAGGGAAATAAAAAAAATATTGTAATAATTTTTTTTCTCATTAAATATTATCCATTATCCAAAAAGAAACTGGCGGTAATTCCTTATCTATTTTCGTACATAAGATTCATTTACTTTGTGACTGGCTTTCTCGTTATTTTTCAAACCCTAACAGCTTATCTTCCTAGTCTCTATTCTTCTTTTCTTTCATTTATCTTTTGTCGATCTATTTACTGTATCTGAGTTGTAATTACCTTCTCTTTGTTTTACTCCCACAACTGCGTAATAAGTGAATTCCAGAACAGTTCAGAATTTGAGGCTCTCCTCTAAGAATAAGTAGATGGAATGTGGTTGTCTGAAACTAGAGACAGATATAGATAATGTTATAGGAGAGATAAAATTGACCGTTTTACTATTTATTTAGGTAATATATCTTTTATAAATTTCTACCGGCGTGTGCATCATTTACATATAAAAATAACTTAGGATAATCATTATCTGTACTAACCTAATCTTATACATTTAAAATTGGATGCAACTATTATATTGTAAATTAAATTATATATACTGTTGAACATAAATCACGCTGTCCAATGGCAAATATTTCGGAAGCGAGTTGTCCCATGGCGAATGTATCGGGGGAAAATTGTCCGATGGCGAATATTTCTGGAGCGAGTTGTCCCATGCCGAATGTTTCGGGAGCGAGTTGTCCCATGGCGAATGGTCAGGTCACCAATATTCATTTAGTGTATGCAAGTTTGAATGTGGTCTGAAATTTTGATGTTTTGTGGTCTGAATTCTGGATGATTCCATTTCTGATCGGTCAGAAGAGTTGAAGTTCATTCTTTTATTTCGTGTACCTAATTTATCAGAGTGTTGGGCCTAGAAGACTCATTTCAGACAATAACCTTACTTTAACTAATTATACAATTAGTTTATTAGTCAATTAATTAATCAAATACAAGATAATTCATTACTGCTTTTATATTCTTCAGTAATTAGTTAATTACTGGAGATACCGTTGAAACTATTGTAATTAGCCAATTAATTTGGAAGATTTTCAGATATCGATTAATATTAATGCTATATTTAGTATATTTCAAATAATTATTCATTTGTAATTTTACCGCACCTTATTGTTAATCTTATAGATAAAATAGCAGTTTATATATATATATATATATATATATATATATATAAGGCGGAATAGGTTGTTAGGGCGACAGAAAATAATTAAATCGACCGTTAGGTAATCCTGCGCCTCTAAGGCTACCAATTGCGGTCGCCCTTATTTACAACCGTCTAAAACTTTTCTATTAATTATTTTATAGCTGTATGCTTTTGCATGCTAAAAGATCTACCTCACATCTCTTTGTAAACCAAAAATCATCATCCAGGATGCCACCTGAAAAAAGTTATAGTGGTACCAAATGGGTGTATGACTTTTTCCGTATATTCAGAGAAAAGTTGCCTTAAATCGGGTATAAAATTGAATAATTAAGGACTCCATGGTATAAAATCGATCATAACTTTAAAAGTTTTCATTAGATTATTAAAATTTTGATACCATTCAATAGATTTTCACGATTCGAACAAATTGATACTAATATCATCGAGTTTGGTGAAGTGTGACGAAAGTTATTCAACATATATAAGAGGTATATTTGGTTTTGGTGTCCATAAAAGTTGAAAATTCGCTTCTTGGATTCCTCCACAAACATCAACTGGAGGTTAAACTCACTCAGAATTAAGATAATTGATCATATTTCGATTTAATTTAGTAAATAAAAATATTATGTATATTACAAAATCATTTTGAAATATAAGGAAAGGAATAGAAAGCTAAATGGACATAAAATTTGTAAAGATTACACGTTTGCTATTTATACTAATGTTACCCCTCAAGTATTAGAGAGTTTTCAAATCAAAGAAAATCTTTTGAAGCAGGATAACTGAAATAATATCGCCTCTGGGTGGTAATACTTGGTGAACACCAAAGACTATTACCATTTTGATATTGTATTTCACATATTTTTGTATATATTTATTAAATAATTAGTGTATTTTCCCGTTAAAAATGACGGGTTATCAATAGTATTAATACTGATATAGCTTATTAACCCGTTAAAAGTGTAGTTTCTCGTTTAAATATAAACATAAAAATTATAAGATCATATCAATACAGTCTCTTGTGTTACCTTTTTCATGTTAAACATGATATTATCTAATTTTTCTTGTATGATAGAAATTGTTGAACTGTCCGATAATTCATAATTCATCCTATTTGATTCGCATAATGGAGAAATAAATTTTCACTTACCTCAAATATTTGAGTACAAGAAGGTCTCGCTTTAGTTACACCTCACTTTAATTTAAAGTGGTACTAATTTCGAGTCTTGTCTCCAAATGAATACCATTTACGGACATAGAAACGGAGACAAATTTTTGTGATTATTTCACCATAACTCTCAAAATTAATCAAAATTATAATCCAGATGGGTTTATTAGAAGAAGCTGGTTCAGAAATTCAATGTGTCCCAATTTAGGTATGTTCAGTGTTATCGCACGGTTCCATATTTTCGAAAACGTAAAATCTTTATACAAATCTCAATGTATAAAATCATTATTTAACTTTCATTTCAATTGGTATTCAAGATACCAATTAGAATAGAAGTTGAATAATCATATTATTATTCTGCTTGTTCCTTCCTTAGGCCCCCTTCACACTTGCGTTTCTCAACGCCGAGATAGAAAAAAGGCTCATGGCAAAATGTTTAGCTGCAATTGATTTAAACGGATCCCTTCATAATTGCGTTAAAAAAATGCTGCAATTTTTCTAACGCAAGTGTTAAGGGCTCGGTTAAAATCAATTGCAGATAAACTTTCTTGCCATGAGCAATATTTCTAATGCGGCGTTGAGAAAAGCAATTGTGAAGGGGGCCTTAGTGAGTGAGTGAGTCCGTCTGTTACGCTTTCAGTAATAATAAGATATATGTATGATAGGTAACATGTGCAGTAACGATAGATAAATTGATAATGTATGAAGTGACAATAGGTAACATTTGCAGTGACGATAGATAATGTATGCATTGACGATAGGTAACATGTGCAGTGACGATAGATAATGTTTGCTGTGACGATAGATAACATGTGCAGTGACGATAGGTAACATTTGCTGTGACGATAGATAATGTATGTAGTGACGATAGATAACATGTGCAGTGACGACAGATAAATTGATAATGTATGAAGTGACGATAGGAAACATTTGCAGTGCCGATAGATAATGTATGCATTGACGATAGGTAACATGTGCAGTGACGATAGATAATGTATGCAGTGATGATTGGTAACATGTGCAGTGACGATAGATAAATTATTAATTTATGGAGTGACGATATGTAACATTTGCAGTGACGATAGATAATGTATGCAGTGACGATAGGGAATATTTGCAGTGACGATAGATAATGTATGCAGTGACGATAGGTAACATGTGCAGTGACGATAGGTAACATGTGCAGTGACGATAGATAATGTATGCAGTGACGATAGATTACATGTGCAGTGACGATAGGTAACATATGTGCAGTGACGATACGTAACATGTACAGTGACGATAGATAAGGTATGCAGTGACTACAGGAAACATGTGCAGTGACGATATATAATGTATACAGTGATGACAGGAAACATGTGCAGTGACGATAAATAGTGTATGTTATGACGATAGGTAACATGTGCAGAGACCATCTATAAATTGATAATGTATGAAGTGACGATAGGTGACATTCGCAGTGACAATATAAAATGTATGCATTGGCGATAGGTAACATGTGCAGTGACGATACGTAGCACTTGCAGTGACGATAGATAATGTATGCAGTGGCGTTAGGTAACATGTGCAGTGACGACAGGTAACATTTGCAGTGACGATAGATAATGTATGCTATGACGATAGGTAACATGTGCAGAGACCATCGATAAATTGATAATGTATGAAGTGACGATAGGTGACATTCGCAGTGACGATAGATAATGTATGCATTGACGATAGGTAACATGTGCAGTGACGATAGGTAACACGTGCAGTGATGATAGATAATGTTTGTATTGACGATAGATAACATGTGCAGTGACGATAGATAAATTGATAATGTAAGCAGTGACGATAGATAACATTTGCAGTGACGATAGATAATATATGCAGTGACCATAAGTAACATATGCAGTGACGATAGATAATGTATGCAGTCACGATAGATAGTGTATGCAGTGACGATAGGTAACAAGTGCAGTGACGATACGTAACACTTGCAGTGACGATATATAATGTATGCAGTGACGACAGGTAACCTTTGCAGTGACGATTGATAATGTATGCTTTGACGATAGGTAACATGTACAATGACGATATATAATGTATGCAGTGACGACAGGAAACATGTGCAGTGACAATATATAATGTATGCTATGACGATAGGTAACATGTGCAGAGACCATCGATCAATTGATAATGTATGAAGTGACGATAGGTGACATTCGCAGTGACGATAGATAATGCATGCATGGACGATGGGGCACATGAGTAGTGACGATTCGAAACACGTGCAGTGATGATAGAAAATGTTTGCATTGACGATAGATAACATGTGCAGTGACGATGGATAAATTGATGATGTATGCAGTGACGATAGGTAACATTTGCAGTGTTGATAGATAATGTATGCAATCACGATAGATAATGTATGCAGTGACGATAGGTAACATGTGCAGTGACGATAGGTAACATTTGCAGTGACGATAGGTAATGTATGCAGTGACGATAGGTAACATTTGCAGTGGCGAAAGATAACGTATGCAGTGTCGATAGGTGACATTTGCAGTGACGATAGATAATGTATGCATTGACGATAGGTATCATGTGTAGTGACGATTCGTAACACGTGCAGTGACAATACGTAACATTTGCAGTGGCGAAAGATAACGTATGCAGTGACGATAGGTAACATATGTGCAGTGACGATATACGTAACATGTACAGTGACGATAGATAAAGTATGCAGTGACTACAGGAAACATGTGCGTTGACGATATATAATGTATACAGTGACGATAGGTAACATGTACGATGAAGATATATAATGTATGTAGTGACGACAGGAAACATGTGCAGTGACGATAAATAGTGTATGTTATGACGATAGGTAACATGTGCAGAGACCATCTATAAATTGAAAATGTATGAAGTGACGATAGGTGACATTTGCAGTGACAATATAAAATGTATGCATTGACGATAGGTAACATGTGCAGTGACGATACGTAGCACTTGCAGTGACGATAGATAATGTATGCAGTGGCGTTAGGTAACATGTGCAGTGACGACAGGTAACATTTGCAGTGACGATAGATAATGTATGCAGTGGCGATAGGTAACATGTGCAGTGACGACAGGTAACATTTACAGTGACTATAGGTAATGTATGCAGTGACGATTCGTAACACGTGCAGTGACGATAGATAATGTATGTATTGACGATAGGTAACATGTACAATGATGATATATAATGAATGCAGTGACGACAGGTAACATTTACAGTGACGATAGATAATGTATGCTTTGACTATAGGTAACATGTACAATGATGATATATAATGTTTGCAGTGACGATAGGTAACATGTGCAGTGACGATGGGTAACATTTGCAGTGACGATAGATCATGTATGCTTTGACGATAGGTAACATGTACAATGACGATATATAATGTATGCAGTGACGACAGGAAACATGTGCAGTGACAATATATAATGTATGCTACGACGATAGGTAACATGTGCAGAAACCATCGATAAATTGATAATGTATGAAGTGACGATAGGTCACATTCGCAGTGAAGATAGATATAATGCATGCATTGATGATGGGTTACATGAGTAGTGACGATTAGAAACACGTGCAGATACGATAGATAATGTATGCATTGACGATAGATAACATGTGCAGTGACGATAGGTAACACGTGCAGTGATGATAGATAATGTTTGCATTGACGATAGATAACATGTGCAGTGACGATAGATGAATTGATAATGTACGCAGTGACAATAGATAACATTTGCAGTGACGATAGATAATTTATGCAGTGACGAAAGGTAACATTTGCAGTGACTATAGATAATGTATGCTTTGACGATAGGTAACATGTACAATGACGATATATAATGAATGCAGTGACGACAGGTAACATTTGCAGTGACGATTGATAATGTATGCTTTGACGATAGGTAACATGTACAATGACGATATATAATGTATGCAGTGACGACAGGAAACATGTGCAGTGACAATATATAATGTATGCTATGACGATAGGTAACATGTGCAGAGACCATCGATCAATTGATAATGTATGAAGTGACGATAGGTGACATTCGCAGTGACGATAGATAATGCATGCATTGACGATGGGGTACATGAGTAGTGACGATTCGAAACACGTGCAGATACGATAGATAATGTATGCAGTGACGACAGGTAATATTTGCAGTGACGATTGATAATGTATGCAGTGACGATACATAACATTTGCAGTGGCGAAAGATTTGTATGCAGTGTCGATAGGTAACATGTGCAGTGACGATAGGTAACATTTGCAGTGACGATAGGTAATGTATGCTATGACGATAGGTAACATGTACAATGAAGATATATAATGTATGCAGTGACGACAGAAAACATGTGCAGTGACGATATATAATTTATGCTTTAACGATAGGTAACATGTGCAGAGACCATTGATAAATTGATAATGTATGAAGAGACGATAGGTGACATTCGCAGTGACGATATATAATTTATGTAGTGACGATAGGTAACATGTGCAGTGACGATACGTAACACTTGCAGTGACGATAGGTAACATTTGCAGTGACGATAGATAACATGTGTAGTGACGATAGCTAACATTCGCAGTGACGATAGATAACATATGCAGTGACGATAGATAACATATGCAGCGATGATAGATAACATATGCAGTGACGATAGGTAACAAGAGCAGTGACGATACGTAACACTTGCAGTGACGATAGATAATGTGTGCAGTGGCGATAGGTAACATGTGCAGTGACGATGGGTAACATGTGCAGTGACGATAGGTAACATGTGCAGTGACGATAGATAACATGTGTAGTGACGATAGCTAACATTCGCAGTGACGATAGATAACATATGCAGTGACGATAGATAACATATGCAGTGACGATAGATAACATATGCAGTGACGATAGGTAACATGTGCAGTGACGATAGATAACATATGCAGTGACGATAGATAACATATGCAGTGACGATAGGTAACATGTGCAGTGACGATAGGTAACATGTGCAGTGACGATAGATAACATGTGTAGTAACGATGGCTGACATTCGCAGTGACGATAGATATCATACGCAGTAACGATAGATAACATATGCAGTGACGATAGATAACATATGCAGTGACGATAGATAACATATGCAGTGACGATAGATAACATATGCAGTGACGATAGATAACATATGCAGTGACGATAGATAACATATGCAGTGCCGATAGATAATGTATGCAGTGACGATAGATAACATATGCAGTGACGATAGATAACATATGCAGTGACGATTGATAACATATGCAGTGACGATAGATAACATATGCAGTGACGATAGATAATATATGCAGTGACGATAAATAACATATGCAGTGACGATAGATAACATATGCAGTGACGATAGATAACATATGCAGTGACGATTGATAACATATGCAGTGACGATAGATAACATATGCAGTGACGATAGATAACATATGCAGTGACGATAGATAACATGTGTAGTGACGATAGATAACATATGCAGTGACGATAGATAACATATGCAGTGACGATAGATAACCTATGCAGTGATGATAGATAACATGTGTAGTGACGATAGCTAACATTCGCAGTGACGATAGATAACATATACAGTGACGATAGATAACATATGCAGTGACGATAGATAATATATGCAGTGACGATAGAAAACATGTGTAGTGACGATAGCTAACATTCGCAGTGACGATAGATAGTATATGCAGTGACGATAGGTAACATGTGCAGTGACGATAGGTAACATGTGCAGTGACGCCACATAAATTTACCGAATGAAAACCGGTACAATAATATTTTTTTCATTTCTATTGAAATTATTGATATCCATGACACCTTCAGGTATCCTGGATACCAATTAAAATAAAATAATTACTATTATATCGTTTCCTTCTTATATGACCAAAGATGTGACACTGACCGATAATTCGTAACTTACCCTACAACTTATTATAGAATTTGCGTCCTGATAGAATTTTGGCAATAATCAATGAGTATGACTATCAGATAATACCTACTTAAAATTGCGGTAGGTTATGTTTTGAGGGGCTTTTATTCATTTCTAATACTTATTGTTATCATAAATTAATGGTAATCTTGTAAATTGTTTAACTCAGAAATTAACAGACTCATATTCATTCATAAGAACTTTAAAAACACGTGGATTATCATATTGAATAAATATCAACCAAATTCTACTTCTACCATGTCCAAGATGGCTCAGAGGATATGTCGCTGACTTCAATTCTCCATGATACTACAGTTGCAGGTTCGAGTCCCCCGGACACACCACTTCATTCCTTTCTCCATTTCTTTCCATTTAATATGTATATAAAAATATGTAACATTAAACTAATCGATATAAAGCCAAATACCTTTCAAATGATAATTTTGGTTTTATTTAACCCTATAAATATATATATTCATGCATTAGAAAACTACCATGAATCGATCTAAATGCAAGGAAGATTATATGTAGATAGGTGCCATGTATAAATCATGCTTGAATCTGCTTAAAAATCTTGCTTGAATCGCCAATATTATTGAGGTGATTATGTGAATTGTTTTCGTATGAATCTTCCATGAAACGTCTTCAAATCGAAATTGAATCATCGTTGATTTAAAGAGGGTTACAGTCGGTTATGCATGTGCTTTTTCGATGAATCGACGATCATCCTGCCTTATTTTAAACGAAAAATCTTGGATAAAACGGTCACTTCATCGAAAATTTATCGATGATTCATCGTCAATACGCTGATTCTTGTTTAGGAACTCTTCCAAAAATCGGCTATAAATCGGCCTAAAAAATCAACTGGGTGACTAGTGAAAGAGCGACTAAATCTTACCACCTCAAAAAGTTCTCAAGAGTTCGTGGTCAATCCAATGAAACTGGTTCTATTCACAAGAAAAGCAAATTATAACAAAACCAAAAAGAACAGAAACAGTGATTCGGGAGGTGAACATTTTCTATGAAGAACCCCCAGTTTCGCAGCAGACAACTCCGTTGTGGGGGATCGTCAGGTACACATATGAAAATCCCTGAAATATCAACGGAATAAATGATAGGTATGATGCTAAGGTAATATCTTTGTTGGCATTATTAATTGAATGGATGTAATCTTTCATGAATTCCTTGATGATGGCAACTTGTCATCGGTTAACGACTGCTTCACACATCACCAATATCCGTCCGGGACGTCACCGGTCAGTGAATTTTTATCACTGAAGAGAGCCGGTACTATGTGAATAGGTCCGTTGAAATTAAAGTAACGATATATTTTTTTACTGACACCGAATCACTGAGAGGAGATTGACGGAGACGGACCCGGTAACGTGCCGGACGGATATCGGTGATGTGAGGAGCAGCCTTAATGGTGTTTCATATCTCAGATTACTACAGGGCATTATTTGGTGCTAGTTTGCTATGCGATCTGATCATCATTTACTGGTTTGGCATGTGATCTATTTAGAACTTATTAGCAAATATAAAAGATACAATCAGGCATACGAGACACCAAATATATATAGTATTTTATTTCCTTGAATAATTATATACCATTTACATATGCAAAGCCTTAATATGGAAATACTTCAAGAAAATATCATTATATAAACTACATCTTACCAAACTTATATGAAAATAAAGTAAAAATAAGCAATTAATATATGTTTTTATTTTACTTTTAATGCATTGTGACAATATCATCTCATCTATGTTCTCTGTTTTGTATCACAGTTACTTAATAAAAATTATCTTTAATTACTAAAATAAAAATACTAATGCATTATCAGATCACATTAACCTCACAAATCGCATACCAAACTAGCACCCATTATTTGGCCCATACTGCACCATCCTGACTCTCGTTCTTCACTTTGGGGGATGCAAGACGGCACTCCACCACATTGAATAAATGCAGTTCTATAATTTCTTATTGAAAAGGTTAGCGGTCGATTCATTAGCAGAAGAACGGAAAATTCCTGGCCAGCACACAATCAATATCTCAACCCTTTGGATTTTCACTTCTTGGCTGCTACACAAACTCGAGTTTATATATGAAAAAGAAGAAGATTACGTTGAGCCTCTTATATGTACAACGTCTTCAAAGTTCTGGTGGAAAATAAAACCAGGAGACCCCCCAAGAAAATAAGAAAAAATGTTTTGAAGTTTGTTTCGTTCTGTCTTGAGGCTGGAGAAGGTCATTTTCAACAACTTCTGTAGGGCCTCAGAAGATGTGCCTCATATGATATAATACAATTTATGTTTAAATAATAATACTTTCTTTTCCATCAACGTGGTGTATCTATGATGATAGTTGAAGCATTACAAGTGCTCTAATTCGCAATTTAAAAATGTCGTTTCTGATGGAATACAGTGTGTCAGTGGATGTATTATATAGTCCTTAAGCTGTATATCAAGTCTAATAGACTGATAGTTATTAACTTAATCACAATATTCAATCATTGGCTGCAGCAAAAATAATCAAAACCATAATGCTACTCTGTGTTTCATCAGATAATGTATTTTTTTAATTGCGAATTAGAAACACTTAAAAATAAGTCAAATGTCATTATAGATGCATCACTTTGAAGGAAAAGAAAAGATTTTTATTATTATCAAACATTTATTGTCTTATACCATATGAGGCACATCTCCTGAGGTCCTACAAAAGTTGTTGAAAATGACCCCCACCGATGTGAAGACAGAACGATGCATGCTTCAAAACATTCTTGCATAGGGGAGGGTGGTCATCAATGGGACACTGGGACATGCTGAATAACTTTTTTATTTGAGGGTAATTTTTAACAAAATCTTAGTGGTGAATTAAGCATACTTCAGTGCATTCACTCGCATTGCATTCAGCGGTTGGGGTGCAGTCAGCCCTGTGTAAAAGCGAAAACGTGTTCTAGGGGTGATAAAACTAAATATTTCGTATTTTGATTCAATTGTTGTAAATCTGTAAATTTAACATATAATGCTTACGGCATTTTTACATGATATTAAGTAATATGTAAAATATGATCATTTGAAAGGATTGCCTTTATACTTTTGTAGTTGAGCCGCTATACCCATATGTTTTTTCAAAATGGCGTCATGGTGATCATTGAGACAGAAAATTTGGTTAACAATGGGACAGTGACTTATTGTCAACCAAACTGTCTAGTTACTCCATATGAATCAATATATCTATTTTTTTGATGCAATAACGTGAACTGTAGTTTCAGAGCTTCTTGTAGAAACAGAGCTTACAGCTGAAGCAGGACTTTCGATCATGTTCAAGGGCTTTAGCAATCTGAGGTCATCACAAAGCACTGCATAGAGAACGAATTTCACTAATAAAAGAAAAAGACGCAGCATGATTGCAACGGATACACCAGAGAAAGAAGAGCTTTTTGCTGGTGCCACTGAGGATAAGGCCTTCGAAATCACTTCATAAAGTATCTGACGTAGATGACATGTGAACTATTGTTCTTGGTCTGGTATATAACTCTTAATCTAACTGATCCATTCGTCTTAAGAACTCAAATCTCCACCGAAAATGTTGAAAATGAAGATTTATGCACTTGTAGAATTTGAGGCGACTTATAAAACGTATTCTGTTGGCCAAAAGCATGAAAAAGATAAATACGAAATATTGATGTTAGGCGAAGATTCGAGTGCAATGAGCTTAATTTTCCAAATGTTCCTGACATGGCTTCGGTGAAGTTAGAGGACATTAACATGATATTATATGAACTAACTAAGTGTGGGACAACATAAAGAGATAATTCGAACTTGAAATTTCACCATAACCTCAACAATATACAAGTTTGATAAACTGTACCATTGTTCACCAGTGCTGTTATACAATGGGACAATTTTTTTTTGTTTTTTATTTAATTTTTTTCTAGTCAACAGAATATGTGATAGCATTCGAGTTGGTTTCATTTTTATAAAGGAATATCCATATTACACATGGATTTTTTATTTTTCATATTATGCCCATAGTAAATGAAATATCAATCTTCCTGTGTTTTTTGTCCCATTGATGACCACCCCCTACTTTCTTGAGAGTCGTATTGTTATATTTTTGATCGGAGATTTGAACACATTGTATAAGAGACTCATTGGGATCTGTTTTTTTATATATAAACTCGAGTTTGTGCAGCAACCCATATGCAAAATTCCAAAGAGTTGAGATCTGGACTTTGTGCTGACCAGAAATTTCATTTCCGTACTTCTAATAATCACTCGACCTCGGAACTTTTCCTTAAATTCTAGAGCTGTATATGTGCAATGTGGTCTTGCATCCACCAAAGTGAAGAAGTTGCAGGCTGGGCCAAATAATATGCTGGAGCAATCAGAGTTTGGAAAACTATCAACTGGTAACAGTTAAGTTGCCATATTCGTTAAGGAATGCTTGAACAATTGGAACCATTCCATTAATAATTGCAACGATGATCATTACCTTAGCATCATACCTATCATTTGTTTGCCAGATATTTCGAGGATTTTCATTCGTATCTTTCGATGTGTTTTTGATGGAGGCAAATTAACTTCTCATCTGTCCAAACGTTTCAATTGGCAATGTTGGATGGTTGCCATAATCCACTCACAAAACCGCTATTTATGTGGTTTTCGTTAATGGTCGAACTGAAGTTCAATGATAAAAACAGAAACTAAATGAATGTATGACGATCC
The DNA here is from genome assembly GCA_947561585.1 of Caprella mutica. Classification (NCBI taxonomy): domain Eukaryota; kingdom Metazoa; phylum Arthropoda; class Malacostraca; order Amphipoda; family Caprellidae; genus Caprella; species Caprella mutica. Next base: position 233,593 of record CANNZV010001528.1, read on the forward strand.
TCAACCACGTGGTTTTGGTGTGGATGAAATCTGCTGAAAAGCTTTTCACCTCCTGAATCGCATTTAGTGTTTTTTTTTTTGCTTTTGTTATCATTTGCTTTTCTTGTGAATAGAACCAGTTTCATTGAATAGACCCCGAACTCTTGTGAACTTTTTCAAGTGGTAAGATTTAGCCACCCTTCCATTTATCTTGGGAAAGCATATGAATTTTCGACATACTGTTGAAGAAGAAGGTGTTATGGCAAACTACAGAGTACAGGAGGATACATTTCTTCTCAAATTCAAAATTTTTTGAAATTGAAGAACAATGCTAATAGTAATAAGGTGATAGAAATCCACTCTCTAAGGACAAAATGGCTTAATGGCTTATACATAATACGACTTGAAGCAATTTAATTTCTCCCATTTCGCAATTTAAAAATGACGATTTTGATAGAATGCAGTGTTCAACCCAAGCAACCATGACACATTGTGCCAACATGGGCACTAGATGGTTAGATGGGCAAGAGATGGCAGACAGAAAAGTAGTCTAGAAATTACATGGGGATAATGTGGTTTTCCATTCTCACGGAATGTTACCTTGGGAGAGGGTTGGTTCAATGTGGCTAATCCATCCCATTGAACACATCGGCAACATCTTGGGCCAATATTGTTTCAACAAAGCAGCCCATACTGTCACCATGTTGGCCCATTTTGCAAATAACCACACAGTACCAATACGATTTGTCAACCTAGTGCCCAAATGGGCCCCATTAACTTGTGTTGCTTGGGAAGCATGTCAAAAGCAATAAAAAATAATCAAATAATTGACATTTCTTCTATTTGAATGATTAATCCATATATTTTTATTAATTCGTAGATTTATTTTTAAAAAGTTCAGACCTCAAGGGGGTCTGAGTGGATTCATCTGCCCCAAATGCCCTTGTATACGCGCCTGACGAAAGCCAGCGATTGAATTAAAAAAAAGTATGGAAATAAAAGATGCGTATTGATGAGTTCTTCCACATTGTGAAAAATATTTTAATTTGGACATGAATTAAAAAAAGTTATTCAAGAAAAACATTTAGGGATCTTATGCACAAATCAGTTCTGCATATCTAAATCGCTCCGTAAAGGTTACTCTGACTTTGTGGGCCTACTTTAAAAAATGAGATAAGAGAGATGAGTTAGGAAGATTTGCATCCGACTGAACTTGGAACGCTGATCACGAATCTGTTTTTAAAAGGTTTGAAATCCAACTGGAATTATAAAGAAATAGGTAGACTTTTTCGAGATGAAAGAGCATATTACGGGGAAATGGAAAATAATATAAAAGTTTTTAACATATACATGTATTTGAATCGCTTACGAAGCGTTTAAATCTATTAAGAAGTTTGTACAGTTAACATTTTTGAAAAGATAATTGATTTAATCAGAAAAAAGAGTCACTATCATGATGTATTATCAGAGAAAAGAGTCACTGTGATGATGTACTATCAGAGAAAAGAGTCACTATCATGATGTATTATCAGAGAAGAGAGTCATTGTGATGATGTACTATCAGAGAAAAGAGTCACTGTGATGATGTAGTATCAGAGAAAAGAGTCACTATCATAATGTATTATCAGACAAAAGAGTCACTGTGATGATGTACTATCAGAGAAAAGATTCACTGTGATGATATAGTATCAGAGAAAAGAGTCATTATCATTATGTACTATCAGAGAAAAGAGTCACTGTGATGATGTACTATCAGAGAAAAGATTCACTGTGATGATGTAGTATCAGAGAAAAGAGTCACTGTGATGATGTACTATCAGAGAAAAGAGTCACTGTGATGATGTACTATCAGAGAAAAGAGTCACTGTGATGATGTACTATCAGAGAAAAGAGTCACTGTGATGATGTACTATCAGAGAAAAGAGTCACTGTGATGATGTACTATCAGAGAAAAGAGTCACTGTAATGTTGTAGTATCAGAGACAAGAGTCACTGTGATGATAAAGAGTCACTGTGATGATGTACTATCAGAGAAAAGGGTCATTATTATAATGTAGTATCAGAGAAAAGAGTCACTGTGATGATGTACTATCAGAGAAAAGAGTCACTGTGATGATGTACTATCAGAGAAAAGAGTCACTGTGATGATGTAGTATCAGAGAAAAGAGTCACTATCATGATGTATTATCAGAGAAAAGAGTCACTGTGATGATGTACTATCAGAGAAAAGATTCACTGTGATGATGTAGTATCAGAGAGAAGAGTCACTATCATGATGTACTCTCAGAGAAAAGAGTCACTGTGATGATGTAGTATCAGAGAAAAGAGTCACTGTGATGATGTAGTATCAGAGAAAAGAGTCACTATCATGATGTATTATCAGAGAAAAGAGTCACTGTGATGATGTACTATCAGAGAAAAGAGTCACTGTGATGATGTACTATCAGAGAAAAGAGTCACTATGATGATGTACTATCAGAGAAAAGAGTCACTATGATGATGTACTATTAGAGAAAAAAAGTCACTATGATGGTGTACTATCAGGGAAATGGTGATTCTTAGTGAAGCGAAAAAGCTTCTAAGTAAAGTGCATGAGATTATAATTGAAGTGCTTGAGAAGTTCTAAGTAAAGTGCATGAGAGATTCTAAGTGAAGTGCATAAGAGATCCTAAGTAAAGTGCATGAGATATTTTAAGTGAAGTGCATTAAAGATTCTAAGTGAAATTCATGATAGATTCTAAGTGAAGTGGTTGAGAGTTTTAAATTAAAGTGTATGATATTCAAAGTGAAGTGCATTGGATTATAAGTGAAGTGCATTAGATTGTAAGTGAATTGCATGAGATTGGAAGTGAAGTGCATGAGATTGTAAGTGAAGGGAATGAAATATTCTAAGTAAAGTGCATGAGAGATTCTAAGTTAATGCATGAGAAGTTCTAAGTGAAGTGCACGGGAGATTTTAAGTAAAGTGCATGAGATATTCTAAGTAAAGTGCATGAGAGATTTTAGGTGAAGTGCATGTGATTCTAAGTGAAGTGCATGAGAGATTTTAAGTGAAGTGCATGTGATTCTAAGTGAAGTGCATGAGATTATAAGTGAATTACATGAGAATATAAGTGAAGTGCATTAGAAGTTATATGTGAAGTGCAAGAGATATTATAAGTAAAGTGCATGAGAGATTCTAAGTGAAGTTTATTGTAAGTGAAGTGCTTGAGATTGTAAGTTAAGTGCATTATATTTTAAGTGAAGTGCAAGGATTATAAGTGAAGCGCATGAGATAATTTACGTAAATTGTTTGAAATTCGAAATGAAGTGCATGATATTATAAGTGAAGTGAATGAGAAGTTCTAAATGAAGTGGTTGAGAAGTTCTATGTGAAGTGCATTTGATTCTAAGTGAATTGCATCAGAGATTTAAAGTATAGTGTATGAGATTCAAAGTGAAGTGCATGTGATTCTAATTGAAGTACATGAAATTTTAGGTGAATTAAGTGCATGCGATTATAAATGAATAACATGAGATTATAAGTGAAGTGCATGAGATTATAAGTGTAGTGCATCAGATTATAAGTGTAGTGCATTTCCTGGTAGTGAAAATGTTGAAGAGTAATTTTCTCTAAGGAAGAAATTTCCCGCACATTTACTATTTAATGAATGTGTCAGAGTATGTGTGAAAAAAGGTACATGACACTGAAAGGGTAAATGCATTAAAATAAAGTGCATGACATCTTGAATGAGGTGCATGACAGCACCTCATTCATATAGTGGGTCCTAAATTTAACACATTCTGGTTGCACGGTGCAAGAGTGCAGTCGTGTGTACCTAATAACTATTGATGTGTGAGCTGTGTACCTAATTACTAATGATGTGTGTACATAATAACTAATGATGTGTGTACCTAATAACTAATGATGTGCGTACCTAATATTTAATCATGTGTGAACCTAATTAGTAATGATTTGGGTACCTAATAACTAATGATATGTGTACCTAATTAGCAATGATGTGTGTACCTAATGATTCTAATGATGTGTGTACCTAATAACTAATGATGTGTGTACCTAATTAGTAATGATGTGTGTACCTAATAACTAATGATGTGTGTACCTAATTAGTAATGATGTGTGTACCTAATTACTAATGATGTGAGTACCTAATTACTTATATACGTAGCTAATGTATAGCTATAGATGGCTGTCGTATGATTAGGCGACAGAAAAAAATAGATCGACCGTCAGGTACCAATTTTGGTCGTCTCAACTTTCGACCATTTAAAATTTTTTTAATGAATATTTTCCAGGAATATGGTTTTGCAAGCTGAAAGATATAACACACGTATCCGTAAATCAAAAATTATCTTTCAGCATGTCACCTGAAAAAAGTTATAGGGGTACCAAATAGGTATATGACTTTTTCTGTATACTCAGAGAAAAGTCATACACCCATTTGGTACCACTATAACTTTTTTCAGGTGGCATCCTGGAAGATAATTTTTGGTTTACAAAGAGATTTGAGGTATATCTTTCAGCATGCAAAACCATACTGCTGTAAAATAATTACTAGAAAAGTTTTAGATGGTTGTAAATAAGGGCGACCGCAATTGGTAGCCTTAGAGGCGCAGGATTACCTAACGGTCGATCTATTTGTTTTTCGTCGCCCTAAAAACCTATTCCGCCTTATATGGTTTCCGTTAGATTAGTAAAATTTCGATACTACCTATTTAATATGTTTTATACTTTATATCACTACTTCAAATATATCTTAGTTTAAAAACAGATATATACGACAATACTAGGTAGTTTGATCTAGTCTAGTATTTTTAGAATAGTATATTCAATTCATCAAATGAATTTATTAGTATTATTAATGGTAGACATTTTGAAATACACAGTGGCGGTACGTGGCAACCTCTTTCTTTCTTCAGTTTGCATCTGAATGCAGTAGGGTCGACACAAAGTGAAACGATTAACGCTCACAATTGTTAATATATAGAGCAATTATCCTATACCAAGTGAATATGCTTATGTGAGTCATTGATAAAGTGATATAGATATTGTTGAAAGTGAAACGGTGTTATTTGAAAACTAATTAACCTATTTGAAATGTGTATCTGCTCAATCAACTAGTTGTTGCTGATTGAGAAAGCACTCAAGATTTTTAATTTACTAGGTAGGTAGCTAGGCAGTTCTTCAAAAATTCATTTGTGCCAACTATTATTAACTATCTACTACCTAAGGTAGTTAGCTAAGTAAATGAAGTGAAAAGGAGGGGAAAACTTATTAGGTAAGTTTAGAGTTATGAACATTTTTTATTGCATATCGAAAACTATGACTAGGTACCGGCACGGGGTAAAGACCTGAAAAGTGCCCTGAAATGACCTGAAAACATTTCAAACGCCTGTCATTTAAAAACTACTGAATGTATCGGTTACCAAACATGTTTTTTGCGAAGAAGGAGTCCTTGGTAACATTTCCTGATAGTTTCTCTGAAATATGTCCACCAGTTTTTGAAATATCTTGCCCTGAACAGACCGTACCATGTATTTCTTACTAGGTAGGTATTTCTTACTAGGTAGATATTTCTAACTAGGTAGGTATCTTTAACTAGATAAGTATTTCTAACTAGGTAGGTATTCCTAACTAGGTACCTAGGTATTTCTAACTTGGTAGTTATTTCTTACTAGGTAGTTATTTCTTACTAGGTAATTATTTCTTACTTCGTAGGTATTTCTTACTTGGTAGGTATTTCTTACTAGGTAGGTATTTCTTACTTGGTAGGTTTTTCTAACTTGGTAGGTATTTTTGACTAGGTAGGTATTTCTAACTACTTAGGTAGGTATTTCTAACTAGGTAGGTATTTCCTACTTGATAGGTATTTCTTACTAGGTAGGTATTTCTCACTTGGTAGGTATTTCTTACTAGGTAGGTATTTCTTACTAGGTAGGTATTTCTAACTAGGTAGGTATTTTTAACTAGGTAGGTATTTCTAACTAGGTAGGTATTCCTAACTAGGTACCTAGGTATTTCTAACTTGGTAGGTATTTCTTACTAGGTAGTTATTTCTTACTTCGTAGGTATTTCTTACTTGGTAGGTATTTCTTACTTGGTAGGTATTTCTTACTTGGTAGATATTTCTAACTAGGTAGGTATTTCTTACATGGTAGGTGTTTCTTACTAGGTAGGTATTTCTTACTTGGTAGGTATTTCTTACTAGGTAGGTATTTCTAACTAGGTAGGTATTTCTAACTAGGTAGGTATTTTTAACTAGGTAGATATTTCTAACTAGGTAGGTATTCCTAACTAGGTAGGTATTTCTAACTTGGTAGGTATTTCTTACTAGGTAGGTATTTCTTATTTGGTATTGGTATTTCTTACTTGGTAGGTATTTCTTACTTGGTAGGTATTTCTTACTTGGTAAGTATTTCTTACTTGGTAGGTATTTCTTACTTGGTAGGTATTTCTTAATTGGTAGGTATTTCTTACTAGGTAGATATTTCTTACTTGGTAGGTATTTCTTACTAGGTATATATTTCTTACTTGGTAGGTATTTCTTACTAGGTAGGTATTTCTATCTAGGTAGGTATTTCTAACTAGGTAGGTATTTCTAACTTGGTATGTATTTCTTACTAGGTATGCATTTCTTACTTGGTAGGTATTTCTTACTAGGTAGGTATTTCTAACTAAGTAGGTATTCCTAACTTGGTAGGTATTCCATACTAGGTAGGTATTACTTACTTGGTAGGTATTTCTTACTTGGTGGGTATTTCTTACTAGGTAGGTATTTCTTACTTGGTGGGTATTTCTTACTAGGTAGGTATTTCTAACTAGTTAGGTATTCCTAACTAGGTAGGTATTTCTAACTTGGTAGGTATTTCTTACTAGGTAGGTATTTCTTACTCGGTAGGTATTTCTTACTTGGTAGGTATTTTTTACTTGGTAGTTATTCCTTACTTGGTAGGTATTTCTTTCTTGGTAGGTATTACTTACTAGGTAGGTATTTCTTACTTGGTAGGTATTTCTTACTAGGTAGGTATTTTTAACTAGGTAGGTATTCCTAACTAGGTAGGTATTTCTAACTTGGTAGGTATTTCTTACTTGGTAGGTATTTCTTACTAGGTAGGTATTTCTAACTAGGTAGGTATTCCTAACTAGGTAGGTATTTCTAACTTGGTAGGTATTTCTTATTAGTTAGATATTTCTTACTTGATAGATATTTCTTACCAGGTAGGTATTTCTTACTAGGTAGGTATTTCTTACTTGGTAGGTATTTCTTACTAGGTGGGTATTACTAACTAGGTAGGTATTCCTAACTAGGTAGGTATTTCTAACTTGGTTGGTATTTCTTATTAGGTAGGTATTTCTTACTTGATAGATATTTCTTACCAGGTAGGTATTTCTTACTTGGTAGGTATTTCTTACTAGGTAAGTATTTCTAACTAGGTAGGTATTCCTAACTTGGTAGGTATTTTTAACTTGGTAGGTATTTCTTACCAGGAGGGAATTTCTTACTTGGTAGGTATTTCTTACTAGGTAGATATTTCTTACTTGGTAGGTATTTCTTACTAGGTATATATTTCTTACTTGGTAGGTATTTCTTACTAGGTAGGTATTTCTAACTAGGTAGGTATTTCTAACTAGGTAGGTATTTCTAACTTGGTAGATATTTCTTACTAGGTATGTATTTCTTACTTGGTAGGTATTCCTTACTAGGTAGGTATTTCTAACTAGGTAGGTATTCCTAACTTGGTAGGTATTCCATACTAGGTAGGTATTTCTTACTTGGTAGGTATTTCTTACTTGGTAGGTATTTCTTACAAGGTAGGTATTTCTTACTTGGTGGGTATTTCTTACTAGGTAGGTATTTCTAACTAGGTAGGTATTCCTAACTAGGTAAGTATTTCTAAATAGGTAGGTATTTCTTACTAGGTAGGTATTTCTTACTCGGTAGGTATTTCTTACTTGGTAGGTATTTCTTACTTGGTAGTTATTCCTTACTTGGTAGGTATTTCTTACTTGGTAGGTATTTCTTACTAGGTAGGTATTTCTTACTTGGTAGGTATTTCTTTCTAGGTAGGTATTTCTAACTAGGTAGGTATTCCTAACTAGGTAGGTATTTCTAACTTGGTAGGTATTTCTTATTAGGTAGGTATTTCTTACTTGATAGATAATTCTAACCAGGTAGGTATTTCTTACTTGGTAGGTATTTCTTACTAGGTAAGTATATCTAACTAGGTAGGTATTTCAAACTAGGTAGGTATTTCTAACTAGGTAGGTATTCCTAACTAGGTAGGTATATCTAACTTGGTAGGTATTTCTAACTTGGTAGGTATTTCTTACTATAGGTAGGTATTTTTTACTAAGTAGGTATTTATAACTAGGTAGATATTTCTAACAAGGTAGGTATTTCTAACTCGGTAGGTATTTCTAACTTGGTAGGTATTTCTTACTAGGTAGGTATTTCTTACTTGGTTGGTATTTCTTACTAGGTAGGAATTTCTAACTAGGTAGGTAATCCTAACTAGGTAGGTATTTCTAACTTGGTAGGTATTTCTAACTAGGTAGATATTTCTAACTAGGTAGGTATTTCTAACTAGGTAGGTATTTCTAACTAGGTAGGTATTCCTAATTAGGTATGTATATCTAACTTGGTAGGTATTTCTTACTAGGTAGGTATTTCTTACTTGGTAGGTATTTCTTACTAGGTAGGTATTTCTTACTAGGTAGTTATTTCTAATTAGGTAGGTATTTCTAACTTGGTAGGTATTTCTAACTAGGTAGGTATATCTAACTTGGTAGGTATTTCTAACTTGGTAGGTATTTCTTACTAGGTAGGTATTTTTTACTAAGTAGGTATTTATAACTAGGTAGATATTTCTAACTAGGTAGGTATTTCTAACTCGGTAGGTATTTCTAACTTGGTAGGTATTTCTTACTAGGTAGGTATTTCTTACTTGGTTGGTATTTCTTACTAGGTAGGTATTTCTAACTAGGTAGGTAATCCTAACTAGGTAGGTAATCCTAACTAGGTAGGTATTTCTAACTTGGTAGGTATTTCTAACTAGGTAGGTATTTCTAACTAGGTAGGTATTCCTAATTAGGTATGTATATCTAACTTGGTAGGTATTTCTTACTAGGTAGGCATTTCTTACTTGTTAGGTATTTCTTACTAGGTAGGTATTTCTTACTAGGTAGTTATTTCTAATTAGGTAGGTATTTCTAACTTGGTAGGTATTTCTAACTAGGTAGGTATTCTTAACTAGGTAGATATTTCTAACTAGGAAGGTATTCCTATAAACTAGGTAGGTATTTCTAACTTGGTAGGTATTTCTTACTAGGTAGGTATTTCTTATTTAGTAGGTATTTCTTACTTGGTAGGTATTCCATACTAGGTAGGTATTTCTTACTTGGTATGTAGTTCTTACTAGGTAGGTATTTCTAACTAGGTAGGTATTTCTAACTAGGTAGGTATTTCTAACTTGTTAGGTATTCCATACTAGGTAGGTATATCTTACTAGGTAGGTATTTCTTACTTGGTAGGTATTTCTTACTAGGTAGGTATTTCTTACTAGGTAGTTTTTTCTAATTAGGTAGGTATTTCTAACTACGTAGGTATTTCTAACTAGGTAGGTATTTCTTACTTGGTAGGTATTTCTTACTTGGTAGGTATTTCTTACTTGGTAGATATTTTTTACTAGGTAGGTATTTCTTACTTGGTAGGTATTTCTTACTAGGTAGGTATTTCTAACTAGGTAGGTATTTCTAACTAGGTAGGTATTTTTAACTAGGTAGATATTTCTAACTAGGTAGGTATTCCTAACTAGGTAGGTATTTCTAACTTGGTAGGTATTTCTTACTAGGTAGGTATTTCTTATTTGGTATTGGTATTTCTTACTTGGTAGGTATTTCTTACTTGGTAGGTATTTCTTACTTGGTAAGTATTTCTTACTTGGTAGGTATTTCTTACTTGGTAGGTATTTCTTAATTGGTAGGTATTTCTTACTAGGTAGATATTTCTTACTTGGTAGGTATTTCTTACTAGGTAGGTATTTCTATCTAGGTAGGTATTTCTAACTAGGTAGGTATTTCTAACTTGGTATGTATTTCTTACTAGGTATGCATTTCTTACTTGGTAGGTATTTCTTACTAGGTAGGTATTTCTAACTAAGTAGGTATTCCTAACTTGGTAGGTATTCCATACTAGGTAGGTATTACTTACTTGGTAGGTATTTCTTACTTGGTGGGTATTTCTTACTAGGTAGGTATTTCTTACAATGGTGGGTATTTCTTACTAGGTAGGTATTTCTAACTAGTTAGGTATTCCTAAATAGGTAGGTATTTCTAACTTGGTAGGTATTTCTTACTAGGTAGGTATTTCTTACTCGGTAGTTATTTCTTACTTGGTAGGTATTTCTTACTTGGTAGTTATTCCTTACTTGGTAGGTATTTCTTTCTTGGTAGGTATTTCTTACTAGGTAGGTATTTCTTACTTGGTAGGTATTTCTTACTAGGTGGGTATTTCTAACTAGGTAGGTATTCCTAACTAGGTAGGTATTTCTTACTTGATAGATATTTCTTACCAGGTAGGTATTTCTTACTTGGTAGGTATTTCTTACTAGGTAAGTATTTCTAACTAGGTAGGTATTCCTAACTTGGTAGGTATTTTTAACTTGGTAGGTTTTCCTTACCAGGAGGGAATTTCTTACTTAGTAGGTATTTCTTACTAGGTAGATATTTCTTACTTGGTAGGTATTTCTTACTAGGTATATATTTCTTACTTGGTAGGTATTTCTTACTAGGTAGGTATTTCTAACTAGGTAGGTATTTCCAACTAGGTAGGTATTTCTAACTTGGTAGATATTTCTTACTAGGTATGTATTTCTTACTTGGTAGGTATTCCTTACTAGGTAGGTATTTCTAACTAGGTAGGTATTCCTAACTTGGTAGGTATTCCATACTAGGTAGGTATTTCTTACTTGGTAGGTATTTCTTACTTGGTAGGTATTTCTTACAAGGTAGGTATTTCTTACTTGGTGGGTATTTCTTACTAGGTAGGTATTTCTAACTAGGTAGGTATCCCTAACTAGGTAAGTATTTCTAAATAGGTAGGTATTTCTTACTAGGTAGGTATTTCTTACTCGGTAGGTATTTCTTACTTGGTAGGTATTTCTTACTTGGTAGTTATTCCTTACTTGGTAGGTATTTCTTACTTGGTAGGTATTTCTTACTAGGTAGGTATTTCTTACTTGGTAGGTATTTCTTTCTAGGTAGGTATTTCTAACTAGGTAGGTATTCCTAACTAGGTAGGTATTTCTAACTTGGTAGGTATTTCTTATTAGGTAGGTATTTCTTACTTGATAGATATTTCTAACCAGGTAGGTATTTCTTACTTGGTAGGTATTTCTTACTAGGTAAGTATATCTAACTAGGTAGGTATTTCAAACTAGGTAGGTATTTCTAACTAGGTAGGTATTTCTAACTAGGTAGGTATATCTAACTTGGTAGGTATTTCTAACTTGGTAGGTATTTCTTACTATAGGTAGGTATTTTTTACTAAGTAGGTATTTATAACTAGGTAGATATTTCTAACTAGGTAGGTATTTCTAACTCGGTAGGTATTTCTAACTTGGTAGGTATTTCTTACTAGGTAGGTATTTCTTACTTGGTTGGTATTTCTTACTAGGTAGTTATTTCTAATTAGGTAGGTATTTCTAACTTGGTAGGTATTTCTAACTAGGTAGGTATATCTAACTTGGTAGGTATTTCTAACTTGGTAGGTATTTCTTACTAGGTAGGTATTTTTTACTAAGTAGGTATTTATAACTAGGTAGATATTTCTAACTAGGTAGGTATTTCTAACTCGGTAGGTATTTCTAACTTGGTAGGTATTTCTTACTAGGTAGGTATTTCTTACTTGGTTGGTATTTCTTACTAGGTAGGTATTTCTAACTAGGTAGGTAATCCTAACTAGGTAGGTAATCCTAACTAGGTAGGTATTTCTAATTAGGTAGGTATTTCTAACTTGGTAGGTATTTCTAACTAGGTAGGTATTCTTAACTAGGTACATATTTCTAACTAGGAAGGTATTCCTATAAACTAGGTAGGTATTTCTAACTTGGTAGGTATTTCTTACTAGGTAGGTATTTCTTATTTGGTAGGTATTTCTTACTTGGTAGGTATTTCTTATTTGGTAGGTATTTCTTACTAGGTAGGTATTTCTTACTAGGTAGGTATTTCTTACTTGGTAGGTATTTCTTACTAGGTAGGTATTTCTTACTAGGTAGTTATTTCTAATTAGGTAGGTATTTCTAACTAGGTAGGTATTTCTAACTAGGTAGGTATTTCTTACTTGGTAGGTATTTCTTACTTGGTAGGTATATCTTACTTGGTAGATATTTTTTACTAGGTAGGTATTTCTTACTTGGTAGGTATTTCTTACTAGGTAGGTATTTCTTACTAGGTGGTTATTTCTAATCAGGTAGGTATTTCTAACTAGGTAGGTATTTCTTATTTGGTAGGTATTTCTTACTTGGTAGGTATTTCTTACTTGGTAGATATTTCTAACTAGGTAGATATTTTTAACTAGGTAGGTATTTCTAACTAGGTAGGTATTCCTAACTAGGTAGGAATTTCTAACTTAGTATGTATTTCTTTCTAGGTAGGTATTCCTTACTCGGTAGGTATTTCTTACTTGGTAGGTATTTCTTACTTGGTAGTTATTCCTTACTTGGTAGGTATTTCTTACTTGGTAGGTATTTCTTACTAGGTAGGTATTTCTTACTTGGTAGGTATTTCTTATTAGGTAGGTATTTCTAACTAGGTAGGTATTCCTGACTTGGTAGGTATTTCTAACTTGGTAGGTATTTCTTATTAGGTAGGTATTTCTTACTTGATAGATATTTCTAACTAGGTAGGTATTTCTAACTAGGTAGGTATTTCTAACTAGGTAGGTATTTCTAACTAGGTAGATATTTCTAACTAGGTAGGTATTCCTAACTAGGTAGGTATTCCTTACTAGGTAGGTATTTCTAACTTGGTAGGTATTTCTTACTAGGTAGGTATTTCTTACTCGGTAGGTATTTCTTACTTGGTAGGTATTTCTTACTTGGTAGTTATTCCTTACTTGGTAGGTATTTCTTACTTGGTAGGTATTTCTTACTAGGTAGGTATTTCTAACTAGGTAGGTATTCCTGACTTGGTAGGTATTTCTAACTTGGTAGGTATTTCTTATTAGGTAGGTATTTCTTACTTGATAGATATTTCTTACCAGGTAGGTATTTCTTACTTGGTAGGTATTTCTTACTAGGTAAGTATTTCTTACTAGGTAGGTATTTCTAACTAGGTAGGTAATCCTAACTAGGTAGGTATTTCTAACTTGGTAGGTATTTCTAACTAGGTAGGTATTTCTAACTAGGTAGGTATTTCTAACTAGGTAAGTATTTCTAACTAGGTAGGTATTCCTAATTAGGTATGTATATCTAACTTGGTAGGTATTTCTTACTAGGTAGGTATTTCTTACTTGGTAGGTATTTCTTACTAGGTAGGTATTTCTTACTAGGTAGTTATTTCTAATTAGGTAGGTATTTCTAACTTGGTAGGTATTTCTAACTAGGTAGGTATATCTAACTTGGTAGGTATTTCTAACTTGGTAGGTATTTCTTACTAGGTAGGTATTTTTTACTAAGTAGGTATTTATAACTAGGTAGATATTTCTAACTAGGTAGATATTTCTAACTCGGTAGGTATTTCTAACTTGGTAGGTATTTCTTACTAGGTAGGTATTTCTTACTTGGTTGGTATTTCTTACTAGGTAGGTATTTCTAACTTGGTAGGTATTTCTAACTAGGTAGGTATTTCTAACTAGGTAGGTATTTCTAAATTGGTAGGTATTTCTAACTAGGTAGGTATTTCTAACTAGGTAGGTATTTCTAATTAGGTAGGTATTTCTAACTTGGTAGGTATTTCTAACTAGGTAGGTATTCTTAACTAGGTACATATTTCTAACTAGGAAGGTATTCCTATAAACTAGGTAGGTATTTCTAACTTGGTAGGTATTTCTTACTAGGTAGGTATTTCTTACTTGGTAGGTATTTCTTACTAGATAGGTATTCCTAACTTGGTAGGTATTCCATACTAGGTAGGTATTTCTTACTTGGTATGTAGTTCTTACTAGGTAGGTATTTCTAACTAGGTAGGTATTTCTAACTAGGTAGGTATTTCTAACTTGTTAGGTATTCCATACTAGGTAGGTATATCTTACTAGGTAGGTATTTCTTACTTGGTAGGTATTTCTTACTAGGTAGGTATTTCTTACTAGGTAGTTATTTCTAATTAGGTAGGTATTTCTAACTAGGTAGGTATTTCTAACTAGGTAGGTATTTCTTACTTGGTAGGTATTTCTTACTTGGTAGGTATATCTTACTTGGTAGATATTTTTTACTAGGTAGGTATTTCTTACTTGGTAGGTATTTCTTACTAGGTAGGTATTTCTTACTAGGTGGTTATTTCTAATCAGGTAGGTATTTCTAACTAGGTAGGTATTTCTTATTTGGTAGGTATTTCTTACTTGGTAGGTATTTCTTACTTGGTAGATATTTCTAACTAGGTAGATATTTTTAACTAGGTAGGTATTTCTAACTAGGTAGGTATTCCTAACTAGGTAGGAATTTCTAACTTGGTATGTATTTCTTTCTAGGTAGGTATTCCTTACTCGGTAGGTATTTCTTACTTGGTAGGTATTTCTTACTTGGTAGTTATTCCTTACTTGGTAGGTATTTCTTACTTGGTAGGTATTTCTTACTAGGTAGGTATTTCTTACTTGGTAGGTATTTCTTATTAGGTAGGTATTTCTAACTAGGTAGGTATTCCTGACTTGGTAGGTATTTCTAACTTGGTAGGTATTTCTTATTAGGTAGGTATTTCTAACTAGGTAGGTATTTTTAACTAGGTAGATATTTCTAACTAGGTAGGTATTCCTAACTAGGTAGGTATTCCTTACTAGGTAGGTATTTCTAACTTGGTAGGTATTTCTTACTAGGTAGGTATTTCTTACTCGGTAGGTATTTCTTACTTGGTAGGTATTTCTTACTTGGTAGTTATTCCTTACTTGGTAGGTATTTCTTACTTGGTAGGTATTTCTTACTAGGTAGGTATTTCTTACTTGGTAGGTATTTCTTATTAGGTAGGTATTTCTAACTAGGTAGGTATTCCTGACTTGGTAGGTATTTCTAACTTGGTAGGTATTTCTTATTAGGTAGGTATTTCTTACTTGATAGATATTTCTTACCAGGTAGGTATTTCTTACTTGGTAGGTATTTCTTACTAGGTAAGTATTTCTTACTAGGTAGGTATTTCTAACTAGGTAGGTAATCCTAACTAGGTAGGTATTTCTAACTTGGTAGGTATTTCTAACTAGGTAGGTATTTCTAACTAGGTAGGTATTTCTAACTAGGTAGGTATTTCTAACTAGGTAGGTATTTCTAACTAGGTAGGTATTTCTAACTAGGTAGGTATTTCTAACTAGGTAGGTATTTCTAACTTGGTAGGTATTTCTTACTAGGTAGGTATTTCTTACTCGGTAGGTATTTCTTACTTGGTAGTTATTCCTTACTTGGTAGGTATTTCTTACTTGGTAGGTATTTCTTACTAGGTAGGTATTTCTTACTTGGTAGGTATTTCTTTCTAGGTAGGTATTTCTAACTAGGTAGGTATTCCTAACTAGGTAGGTATTTCTAACTTGGTAGGTATTTCTTATTAGGTAGGTATTTCTTACTTGATAGATATTTCTAACCAGGTAGGTATTTCTTACTTGGTAGGTATTTCTTACTAGGTAAGTATATCTAACTAGGTAGGTATTTCAAACTAGGTAGGTATTTCTAACTAGGTAGGTATTTCTAACTAGGTAGGTATTTCTAACTTGGTAGGTATTTCTTACTATAGGTAGGTATTTTTTACTAAGTAGGTATTTATAACTAGGTAGATATTTCTAACAAGGTAGGTATTTCTAACTCGGTAGGTATTTCTAACTTGGTAGGTATTTCTTACTAGGTAGGTATTTCTTACTTGGTTGGTATTTCTTACTAGGTAGTTATTTCTAATTAGGTAGGTATTTCTAACTTGGTAGGTATTTCTAACTAGGTAGGTATATCTAACTTGGTAGGTATTTCTAACTTGGTAGGTATTTCTTACTAGGTAGGTATTTTTTACTAAGTAGGTATTTATAACTAGGTAGATATTTCTAACTAGGTAGGTATTTCTAACTCGGTAGGTATTTCTAACTTGGTAGGTATTTCTTACTAGGTAGGTATTTCTTACTTGGTTGGTATTTCTTACTAGGTAGGTATTTCTAACTAGGTAGGTAATCCTAACTAGGTAGGTAATCCTAACTAGGTAGGTATTTCTAACTTGGTAGGTATTTCTAACTAGGTAGGTATTTCTAACTAGGTAGGTATTTCTAACTAGGTAGGTATTTCTAACTAGGTAGGTATTCCTAATTAGGTATGTATATCTAACTTGGTAGGTATTTCTTACTAGGTAGGCATTTCTTACTTGTTAGGTATTTCTTACTAGGTAGGTATTTCTTACTAGGTAGTTATTTCTAATTAGGTAGGTATTTCTAACTTGGTAGGTATTTCTAACTAGGTAGGTATTCTTAACTAGGTAGATATTTCTAACTAGGAAGGTATTCCTATAAACTAGGTAGGTATTTCTAACTTGGTAGGTATTTCTTACTAGGTAGGTATTTCTTATTTGGTAGGTATTTCTTACTTGGTAGGTATTTCTTACTTGGTAGGTATTTCTTACTAGATAGGTATTCCTAACTTGGTAGGTATTCCATACTAGGTAGGTATTTCTTACTTGGTATGTAGTTCTTACTAGGTAGGTATTTCTAACTAGGTAGGTATTTCTAACTAGGTAGGTATTTCTAACTTGTTAGGTATTCCATACTAGGTAGGTATATCTTACTAGGTAGGTATTTCTTACTTGGTAGGTATTTCTTACTAGGTAGGTATTTCTTACTAGGTAGTTATTTCTAATTAGGTAGGTATTTCTAACTAGGTAGGTATTTCTAACTAGGTAGGTATTTCTTACTTGGTAGGTATTTCTTACTTGGTAGGTATTTCTTACTTGGTAGATATTTTTTACTAGGTAGGTATTTCTTACTTGGTAGGTATTTCTTACTAGGTAGGTATTTCTTACAGGTGGTTATTTCTAATCAGGTAGGTATTTCTAACTAGGTAGGTATTTCTTATTTGGTAGGTATTTCTTACTTGGTAGGTATTTCTTACTTGGTAGATATTTCTAACTAGGTAGATATTTTTAACTAGGTAGGTATTTCTAACTAGGTAGGTATTCCTAACTAGGTAGGAATTTCTAACTTGGTATGTATTTCTTTCTATGTAGGTATTCTTTACTCGGTAGGTATTTCTTACTTGGTAGGTATTTCTTACTTGGTAGTTATTCCTTACTTAGTAGGTATTTCTTACTTGGTAGGTATTTCTTACTAGGTAGGTATTTCTTACTTGGTAGGTATTTCTCATTAGGTAGATATTTCTAACTAGGTAGGTATTCCTAACTTGGTAGGTATTTCTAACTTGGTAGGTATTTCTTATTAGGTAGGTATTTCTTACTTGATAGATATTTCTAACTAGGTAGGTATTTCTAACTAGGTAGGTATTTCTAACTAGGTAGGTATTTTTAACTAGGTAGATATTTCTAACTAGGTAGGTATTCCTAACTAGGTAGGTATTCCTTACTAGGTAGGTATTTCTAACTTGGTAGGTATTTCTTACTAGGTAGGTATTTCTTACTCGGTAGGTATTTCTTACTTGGTAGGTATTTCTTACTTGGTAGTTATTCCTTACTTGGTAGGTATTTCTTACTTGGTAGGTATTTCTTACTAGGTAGGTATTTCTTACTTGGTAGGTATTTCTTATTAGGTAGGTATTTCTAACTAGGTAGGTATTCCTGACTTGGTAGGTATTTCTAACTTGGTAGGTATTTCTTATTAGGTAGGTATTTCTTACTTGATAGATATTTCTTACCAGGTAGGTATTTCTTACTTGGTAGGTATTTCTTACTAGGTAAGTATTTCTTACTAGGTAGGTATTTCTAACTAGGTAGGTAATCCTAACTAGGTAGGTATTTCTAACTTGGTAGGTATTTCTAACTAGGTAGGTATTTCTAACTAGGTAGGTATTTCTAACTAGGTAAGTATTTCTAACTAGGTAGGTATTCCTAATTAGGTATGTATATCTAACTTGGTAGGTATTTCTTACTAGGTAGGTATTTCTTACTTGGTAGGTATTTCTTACTAGGTAGGTATTTCTTACTAGGTAGTTATTTCTAATTAGGTAGGTATTTCTAACTTGGTAGGTATTTCTAACTAGGTAGGTATATCTAACTTGGTAGGTATTTCTAACTTGGTAGGTATTTCTTACTAGGTAGGTATTTTTTACTAAGTAGGTATTTATAACTAGGTAGATATTTCTAACTAGGTAGATATTTCTAACTCGGTAGGTATTTCTAACTTGGTAGGTATTTCTTACTAGGTAGGTATTTCTTACTTGGTTGGTATTTCTTACTAGGCAGGTATTTCTAACTTGGTAGGTATTTCTAACTAGGTAGGTATTTCTAACTAGGTAGGTATTTCTAAATTGGTAGGTATTTCTAACTAGGTAGGTATTTCTAACTAGGTAGGTATTTCTAATTAGGTAGGTATTTCTAACTTGGTAGGTATTTCTAACTAGGTAGGTATTCTTAACTAGGTACATATTTCTAACTAGGAAGGTATTCCTATAAACTAGGTAGGTATTTCTAACTTGGTAGGTATTTCTTACTAGGTAGGTATTTCTTATTTGGTAGGTATTTCTTATTTGGTAGGTATTTCTTACTAGGTAGGTATTTCTTACTAGGTAGGTATTTCTTACTTGGTAGGTATTTCTTACTAGGTAGGTATTTCTTACTAGGTAGTTATTTCTAATTAGGTAGGTATTTCTAACTAGGTAGGTATTTCTAACTAGGTAGGTATTTCTTACTTGGTAGGTATTTCTTACTTGGTAGGTATATCTTACTTGGTAGATATTTTTTACTAGGTAGGTATTTCTTACTTGGTAGGTATTTCTTACTAGGTAGGTATTTCTTACTAGGTGGTTATTTCTAATCAGGTAGGTATTTCTAACTAGGTAGGTATTTCTTATTTGGTAGGTATTTCTTACTTGGTAGGTATTTCTTACTTGGTAGATATTTCTAACTAGGTAGATATTTTTAACTAGGTAGGTATTTCTAACTAGGTAGGTATTCCTAACTAGGTAGGAATTTCTAACTTAGTATGTATTTCTTTCTAGGTAGGTATTCCTTACTCGGTAGGTATTTCTTACTTGGTAGGTATTTCTTACTTGGTAGTTATTCCTTACTTGGTAGGTATTTCTTACTTGGTAGGTATTTCTTACTAGGTAGGTATTTCTTACTTGGTAGGTATTTCTTATTAGGTAGGTATTTCTAACTAGGTAGGTATTCCTGACTTGGTAGGTATTTCTAACTTGGTAGGTATTTCTTATTAGGTAGGTATTTCTTACTTGATAGATATTTCTAACTAGGTAGGTATTTCTAACTAGGTAGGTATTTCTAACTAGGTAGGTATTTCTAACTAGGTAGATATTTCTAACTAGGTATGTATTCCTAACTAGGTAGGTATTCCTTACTAGGTAGGTATTTCTAACTTGGTAGGTATTTCTTACTAGGTAGGTATTTCTTACTCGGTAGGTATTTCTTACTTGGTAGGTATTTCTTACTTGGTAGTTATTCCTTACTTGGTAGGTATTTCTTACTTGGTAGGTATTTCTTACTAGGTAGGTATTTCTAACTAGGTAGGTATTCCTGACTTGGTAGGTATTTCTAACTTGGTAGGTATTTCTTATTAGGTAGGTATTTCTTACTTGATAGATATTTCTTACCAGGTAGGTATTTCTTACTTGGTAGGTATTTCTTACTAGGTAAGTATTTCTTACTAGGTAGGTATTTCTAACTAGGTAGGTAATCCTAACTAGGTAGGTATTTCTAACTTGGTAGGTATTTCTAACTAGGTAGGTATTTCTAACTAGGTAGGTATTTCTAACTAGGTAAGTATTTCTAACTAGGTAGGTATTCCTAATTAGGTATGTATATCTAACTTGGTAGGTATTTCTTACTAGGTAGGTATTTCTTACTTGGTAGGTATTTCTTACTAGGTAGGTATTTCTTACTAGGTAGTTATTTCTAATTAGGTAGGTATTTCTAACTTGGTAGGTATTTCTAACTAGGTAGGTATATCTAACTTGGTAGGTATTTCTAACTTGGTAGGTATTTCTTACTAGGTAGGTATTTTTTACTAAGTAGGTATTTATAACTAGGTAGATATTTCTAACTAGGTAGATATTTCTAACTCGGTAGGTATTTCTAACTTGGTAGGTATTTCTTACTAGGTAGGTATTTCTTACTTGGTTGGTATTTCTTACTAGGTAGGTATTTCTAACTTGGTAGGTATTTCTAACTAGGTAGGTATTTCTAACTAGGTAGGTATTTCTAAATTGGTAGGTATTTCTAACTAGGTAGGTATTTCTAACTAGGTAGGTATTTCTAATTAGGTAGGTATTTCTAACTTGGTAGGTATTTCTAACTAGGTAGGTATTCTTAACTAGGTACATATTTCTAACTAGGAAGGTATTCCTATAAACTAGGTAGGTATTTCTAACTTGGTAGGTATTTCTTACTAGGTAGGTATTTCTTACTTGGTAGGTATTTCTTACTAGATAGGTATTCCTAACTTGGTAGGTATTCCATACTAGGTAGGTATTTCTTACTTGGTATGTAGTTCTTACTAGGTAGGTATTTCTAACTAGGTAGGTATTTCTAACTAGGTAGGTATTTCTAACTTGTTAGGTATTCCATACTAGGTAGGTATATCTTACTAGGTAGGTATTTCTTACTTGGTAGGTATTTCTTACTAGGTAGGTATTTCTTACTAGGTAGTTATTTCTAATTAGGTAGGTATTTCTAACTAGGTAGGTATTTCTAACTAGGTAGGTATTTCTTACTTGGTAGGTATTTCTTACTTGGTAGGTATATCTTACTTGGTAGATATTTTTTACTAGGTAGGTATTTCTTACTTGGTAGGTATTTCTTACTAGGTAGGTATTTCTTACTAGGTGGTTATTTCTAATCAGGTAGGTATTTCTAACTAGGTAGGTATTTCTTATTTGGTAGGTATTTCTTACTTGGTAGGTATTTCTTACTTGGTAGATATTTCTAACTAGGTAGATATTTTTAACTAGGTAGGTATTTCTAACTAGGTAGGTATTCCTAACTAGGTAGGAATTTCTAACTTGGTATGTATTTCTTTCTAGGTAGGTATTCCTTACTCGGTAGGTATTTCTTACTTGGTAGGTATTTCTTACTTGGTAGTTATTCCTTACTTGGTAGGTATTTCTTACTTGGTAGGTATTTCTTACTAGGTAGGTATTTCTTACTTGGTAGGTATTTCTTATTAGGTAGGTATTTCTAACTAGGTAGGTATTCCTGACTTGGTAGGTATTTCTAACTTGGTAGGTATTTCTTATTAGGTAGGTATTTCTAACTAGGTAGGTATTTTTAACTAGGTAGATATTTCTAACTAGGTAGGTATTCCTAACTAGGTAGGTATTCCTTACTAGGTAGGTATTTCTAACTTGGTAGGTATTTCTTACTAGGTAGGTATTTCTTACTCGGTAGGTATTTCTTACTTGGTAGGTATTTCTTACTTGGTAGTTATTCCTTACTTGGTAGGTATTTCTTACTTGGTAGGTATTTCTTACTAGGTAGGTATTTCTTACTTGGTAGGTATTTCTTATTAGGTAGGTATTTCTAACTAGGTAGGTATTCCTGACTTGGTAGGTATTTCTAACTTGGTAGGTATTTCTTATTAGGTAGGTATTTCTTACTTGATAGATATTTCTTACCAGGTAGGTATTTCTTACTTGGTAGGTATTTCTTACTAGGTAAGTATTTCTTACTAGGTAGGTATTTCTAACTAGGTAGGTAATCCTAACTAGGTAGGTATTTCTAACTTGGTAGGTATTTCTAACTAGGTAGGTATTTCTAACTAGGTAGGTATTTCTAACTAGGTAGGTATTTCTAACTAGGTAGGTATTCCTAATTAGGTATGTATATCTAACTTGGTAGGTATTTCTTACTATGTAGGTATTTCTTACTTGGTAGGTATTTCTTACTAGGTAGGTATTTCTTACTAGGTAGTTATTTCTAATTAGGTAGGTATTTCTAACTTGGTAGGTATTTCTAACTAGGTAGGTATATCTAACTTGGTAGGTATTTCTAACTTGGTAGGTATTTCTTACTAGGTAGGTATTTTTTACTAAGTAGGTATTTATAACTAGGTAGATATTTCTAACTAGGTAGATATTTCTAACTCGGTAGGTATTTCTAACTTGGTAGGTATTTCTTACTAGGTAGGTATTTCTTACTTGGTTGGTATTTCTTACTAGGTAGGTATTTCTAACTTGGTAGGTATTTCTAACTAGGTAGGTATTTCTAACTAGGTAGGTATTTCTAAATTGGTAGGTATTTCTAACTAGGTAGGTATTTCTAACTAGGTAGGTATTTTTAACTAGGTAGGTATTTCTAACTAGGTAGGTATTCCTAATTAGGTATGTATATCTAACTTGGTAGGTATTTCTTACTAGGTAGGCATTTCTTACTTGGTAGGTATTTCTTACTAGGTAGGTATTTCTTATTTGGTAGGTATTTCTTACTTGGTAGGTATTTCTTACTTGGTAGGTATTTCTTACTAGATAGGTATTCCTAACTTGGTAGGTATTCCATACTAGGTAGGTATTTCTTACTTGGTATGTAGTTCTTACTAGGTAGGTATTTCTAACTAGGTAGGTATTTCTAACTAGGTAGGTATTTCTAACTTGGTAGGTATTCCATACTAGGTAGGTATATCTTACTAGGTAGGTATTTCTTACTTGGTAGGTATTTCTTACTAGGTAGGTATTTCTTATTAAGTAGTTATTTCTAATTAGGTAGGTATTTCTAACTAGGTAGGTATTTCTTACTTGGTAGGTATTTCTTACTTGGTAGGTATTTCTTACTTGGTAGATATTTTTTACTAGGTAGGTATTTCTTACTTGGTAGGTATTTCTTACTAGGTAGGTATTTCTTACTAGGTGGTTATTTCTAATTAGGTAGGTATTTCTAACTAGGTAGGTATTTCTTATTTGGTAGGTATTTCTTACTTGGTAGGTATTTCTTACTTGGTAGGTATTTCTTACTAGGTAGGTATTTCTTACTTGGTAGATATTTCTAACTAGGTAGATATTTTTAACTAGGTAGGTATTTCTAACTAGGTAGGTATTCCTAACTAGGTAGGAATTTCTAACTTGGTAGGTATTTCTTTCTAGGTAGGTATTTCTTACTCGATAGGTATCTCTTACTTGGTAGGTATTTCTTACTTGGTAGTTATTCCTTACTTGGTAGGTATTTCTTACTTGGTAGGTATTTCTTACTAGGTAGGTATTTCTTACTTGGTAGGTATTTCTTATCAGGTAGGTATTTCTAACTAGGTAGGTATTCCTGACTTGGTAGGTATTTCTAACTTGGTAGGTATTTCTTATTAGGTAGGTATTTCTTACTTGATAGATATTTCTAACTAGGTAGGTATTTCTAACTAGGTAGGTATTTCTAACTAGGTAGGTATTTTTAACTAGGTAGATATTTCTAACTAGGTAGGTATTCCTAACTAGGTAGGTATTCCTAACTAGGTAGGTATTCCTAACTAGGTAGGTATTTCTAACTTGGTAGGTATTTCTTACTAGGTAGGTATTTCTTACTCGGTAGGTATTTCTTACTTGGTAGGTATTTCTTACTAGGTAGGTATTTCTTACTCGGTAGGTATTTCTTACTTGGTAGGTATTTCTTACTAGGTAGGTAGTTCTTACTAGGTAGGTATTTCTTACTTGGTAGGTAATTCTTACTAGGTAGGTATATCTTACTAGGTAGGTATTTCCTACTTGGTAGGTATTTCTTACTTGGTAGGTATTTCTCACTTGGTAGGTTTTTCTTACTAGGTAGGTATTTCTTACTAGGTAGGTATTTCCTACTTGGTAGGTATTTCTTACTTGGTAGGTATTTCTCATTTGGTAGGTTTTTCTTACTAGGTTGGTATTTCTTACTAGGTAGGTATTTCTCACTTGGTAGGTTTTTCTTACTAGGTAGGTATTTCTTACTAGGTAGGTATTTCTTACTCGGTAGGTATTTCTTACTTGGTAGGTATTTCTTACTAGGTAGGTAGTTCTTACTAGGTAGGTATTTCTTACTTGGTAGGTAATTCTTACTAGGTAGGTATATCTTACTAGGTAGGTATTTCCTACTTGGTAGGTATTTCTTACTTGGTAGGTATTTCTCACTTGGTAGGTTTTTCTTACTAGGTAGGTATTTCTTACTAGGTAGGTATTTCCTACTTGGTAGGTATTTCTTACTTGGTAGGTATTTCTCACTTGGTAGGTTTTTCTTACTAGGTAGGTATTTCTTACTAGGTAGGTATTTCTCACTTGGTAGGTTTTTCTTACTACGTAGGTATTTCTTACTAGGTAGGTATTTCTTACTTGGTAGTAGTATCCTCACACTTAGGATCAATAGGACACACTTATGATTAATAGGATACACTTAGGATAAACATGACACCCTTAGTATCAACAGGAAACCCATAGTTACAATAGGACACCAATAGTATCAAGAGGACACACTTAGGACCAATAGGACACACTTAGGATCAATAGGACACATTTAGGATCAACAGGACACACTTAAGATCTACAGGAAACACTTAAGATCAAGAGGACACACATATAGATCAAGAGGACACACATATAGCAACAAATAATGCATAGGATTCGAGAAGATACATATGAATAGAGAACATACTTAGAAACAAGGAGATAAAACACACTCGATTTTGTAACAGATGTATAGAAAATAAAAATATTCTAGAGAATTTATGTACCAAGCAATAGCTAAGTTAGTAGAAAAAATTCTAATTTTTTGTCTCATATCTCAGTACTGAAAAGATTGTTAATTAATATTAATAAACTTTAGGATATATAGCTTAAATAGAAAGACGGTATCCAACATACAACCATTGGTCATAAAATTCATTGTCAGGTCCAGATTTTTCCACCCTTCTCCTGATGATGAATAGAAATCTTTCTATTCGAAAGCTTGATATCTGAAAAAGCCTTCAACGCAGAGTTTAGATAACCTCTAATATTATGCATTTGCCGTTGAGTTTGCATTTTTTTCAATCAAATGTACATAAATTTCTTTATTTTCAATTTATGCATTGTGCAATTGATATTTTTAGTTGAAATGAAATAAATGAAAGTTGATCCTAATGAAAGGAGACACTTTGACACAAACCATATTTAGAATCTCATTTATATGCATCATATTTATGACTATAGCTATTGCATAATATTCTCAGTAAATGCTCATACTAATTTCTTTGATCTTCCACCACAGATGGAAGAATGCTACTGACATCTATCAGGAAGAAGGCGATGGAGTATCTTCCTCTAGGGATATGGAGATATAGCAGCCGGAACTTTCTGGGTGATGGACTTAGCTTTTCCCTGGAATAGGAAAAGAACTCACCAGCCCCCCCGAAAAGGCGCGTCTCGATGTCATAGAGACGGGTAGAGGTCAAGCAACCCCGGGTGGATTTCGGAGGAAGGCGGGCCCACCCAAACTAGAAATAGGTACATAACTATAGAGGTTGTCCGTTTTCAATCGCGCCTCTACAGTCATATAGAAGTAGGTACTTAACTATAGAGGTTGTCCGTTTTCAATCGCGCCTCTACAGTCATATAGAAATAGGTACTTGACCATAAAGGTTGTCCGTTTTCAATCGCGCCTCTACAGTCATATAGAAATAGGTACTTAACAATAGAGGTTGTCCGTTTTCAATCGCGCCTCTACAGTCATATAGAAATAGGTACTTGACCATAGAGGTTGTCCGTTTTCAATCGCTCCTCTACAGTCAGTTAGAAATAGAATCATCAGGTCATACTTAGGATCATCAGGACACGCTAAGGATCATCAGGACACACTTAGGATCATCCGGACACATTTAGGAGCATCAGGACACACTTAGGATCATCCGGACACATTTAGGATCATTAGGACACACTTAGGATCATCAGGACACACTTAGGATCATTAGGACACACTTAGGATCATCAGGACACACTTAGGATCATCAGGACACACTTAGGATCATCAAGACACACTTAGGATTATCAGGACACACATAAGATCATCAGGACACACTTAGGATCATCAGGACACACTTAGGATCATCAAGACACACTTAGGATTATCAGGACACACATAAGATCATCATGGCACACTTAGGATCATGAGGACACACTTAGGATCATCAGGACACACATAGGATCACCAGGACACACTTAGCAGCATCAGGACACCCATAGTTTCAACAGGACATCCATGGTATCAACAGGACTCACTTAGGATCAATAGGATACACTTATGATTAATAAGACACACTCAGGATCAACATGACACCTATAGTATCAACAGGAAACCCATAGTATCAAAAGGACACCCATAATATCAACAGGACACACTTAGGATCATCAGGACACCCTTGGGATCATCAGGACACAAATATGATCATCAGGACACACTTAGGATCATCAGGACACCCATAGTTACAATAGGACACCAATAGTATCAAGAGGACACACTTAGGACCAATAGGACACACTTAGGATCAATAGGACACATTTAGGATCAACAGGACACACTTAAGATCTACAGGAAATACTTAGGATCAACAGGACACACATAAGATCAACAGGACACACTTAAGATCAAGAGGACACACATATAGCAACAAATAATGCATAGGAATAGAGAAGATACATATGAATAGAGAACATACATAGAAAGAAGTAGATAAAACACACTCGATTTTGTAACAGATGTATAGAAAATAAAAATATTTTAGAGAATTAATGTACCAAGCAATAGCTGAGTTAGTAGAAAAAATTCTAATTTTTTGTCTCATATCTCAGTACTGAAAAGATTGTTAATTAATATTAATAAACTTTAGGATATATAGCTTAAATAGAAAGACGGTATCCAACATACAACCATTGGTCATAAAATTCATTGTCAGGTCCAGATTTTTCCACCCTTCTCCTGATGATGAATAGAAATCTTTCTATTCGAAAGCTTGATATCTGTAAAAGCCTTCAACGCAGAGTTTAAATAACCTCTAATATTATGCATTTCCCGTTGAGTTTGCATTTTTTCAATCAAATGTACATAAATTTCTTTATTTTCAATTTATGCATTGTGCAATTGATATTTTTAGTTGAAATGAAAAAAATGAAAGTTGATCCTAATGAAAGGAGACACTTTGACACAAACCATATTTAGAATCTCATTTATATGCATCATATTTATGACTATAGCTATTGCATAATTTTCTCAGTAAATGCTCATACTAATTTCTTTGATCTTCCACAGATGGAAGAATGCTACTGACATCTATCAGGAAGAAGTCGATGGAGTATCTTCCTCTATGGATATGGAGATATAGCAGCCGGAACTTTCTGGGTGATGGACTTAGCTTTTCCCTGGAATAGGAAAAGAACTCACCAGCCCCCCCCCGAAAAGGCGCGTCTCGATGTCATAGGGACGGGTAGAGGTCAAGCAACCCCGGGTGGATTTCGGAGGAAGGCGGGCCCACCCAAACTAGAAATAGGTACATAACTAAAGAGGTTGTCCGTTTTCAATCGCGCCTCTACATTCATATAGAAATAGGTACTTAACTATAGAGGTTGTCCGTTTTCAATCGCGCCTCTACAGTCATATAGAAATAGGTACTTGACCATAGAGGTTGTCCGTATTCAATCGCGCCTCTACAGTCATATAGAAATAGGTACTTGACCATAGAGGTTGTCCGTTTTCAATCGCGCCTCTACAGTCATATAGAAATAGGTACTTAACTATAGAGGTTGTCCGTTTTCAATCGCGCCTCTACAGTCATATAGAAATAGGTACTTGACCATAGAGGTCGTCCGTTTTCAATCGCGCCTCTACAGTCATATAGAAATAGGTACTTGACCATAGAGGTTGTCCGTTTTCAATCGCGCCTCTACAGTCATATAGAAATAGGTACTTAACTATAGAGGTTGTCCGTTTTCAATCGCGCCTCTACAGTCATATAGAAATAGGTACTTGACCATAGAGGTTGTCCGTTTTCAATCGCTCCTCTACAGTCAGTTAGAAATAGAATCATCAGGACGTACTTAGGATCATCAGGACACGCTAAAGATCATCAGGACACACTTAGGATCATCCGGACACATTTAGGATCATCAGGACACACTTAAGATCATTAGGACACACTTAGGATCATTAGGACACACTTAGGATCATCAGGACACACTTAGGATCATTAGGACACACTTAGGATCATTAGGACACACTTAGGATCATCAGGACACACTTAGGATCATCAAGACACACTTTGGATTATCAGGACACACATAAGATCATCAGGACACACTTAGGATCATCAGGACACACTTAGGATCATCAAGACACACTTATGATTATCAGGACACACATAAGATCATCATGACACACTTAGGATCATCAGGACACACTTAGGAACATCAGGACACACTTAGGATCACCAGGAAACACTTAGGAGCATCAGGACACCCATAGTTTCAACAGGACACCCATGGTATCAACAGGACTCACTTAGGATCAATAGGACACACTTATGATTAATTGGACACACTCCGGATCAACATGACACCCATAGTATCAACAGGAAACCCATAGTATCAAAAGGACACCCATAATATCAACAGGACACACTTAGGATCATCAGGACACCCTTAGGATCATCAGGACACAAATATGATCATCAGGACACACTTAGGATCATCAGGACACCAATAGTATCAATAGGACACCCATAGTATCAAGAGGACACACTTAGGACCAATAGGACACACTTAGGATCAATACACATTTAGGATCAACAGGACACACTTAAGATCAACAGGACACACTTCAGATCAAGAGGACACACATATAGATCAACAGGACACACATATAGCAACAAATAATGCATAGGAATAGAGAAGATACATATGAATAGAGAACATACATAGAAACAAGGAGATAAAACACACTCGATTTTGTAACAGATGTATAGAAAATAAAAATATTCTAGAGAATTTATGTACCAAGCAATAGCTAAGTTACTAAAAAAAATTCTAATTTTTTGTCTCATATCTCAGTACTAAAAAGATTGTTAATTAACATTAATAAACTTTAGTATATATAGCTTAAATAGAAAGACGGTATCCAACATACAACCATTGGTCATAAAATTCATTGTCAGGTCCAGATTTTTCCACCCTTCTCCTGATAATGAATAGAAATCTTTCTATTCGAAAGCTTGATATCTGAAAAAGCCTTCAACGCAGAGTTTAGATAACCTCTAATATTATGCATTTCCCGTAGAGTTTGCATTTTTTCAATCAAATGTACATAAATTTCTTTACTTTCAATGTGTGCATTGTGCAATTGATATCTTTTAGTTGAAATGAATTAAATGAAAGTTAATCCTAATGAAAGGAGACACTTTGACACAAACCATATTTAGAATCTCATTTATATGCATCATTTTTATGACTATAGCTATTGCATAATTTTCTCAGTAAATACTCATACTAATTTCTTTGATCTTCCACAGATGGAAGAATGCTACTGACATCTATCAGGAAGAAGGCGATGGAGTATCTTCCTCTAGGGATATGGAGATATAGCAGCCGGAACTTTCTGGGTGATGGACTTAGCTTTTCCCTGGAATAGGAAAAGAACTCACCAGCCCCCCCGAAAAGGCGCGTCTCGATGTCTTAGAGACGGGTAGAGGTCAAGCAACCCCGAGTGGATTTCGGAGGAAGGCGGGCCCACCCAAACTAGAAATAGGTACATAACTATAGAGGTTGTCCGTTTTCAATCGCGCCTCTACAGTCATATAGAAATAGGTACTTAACTATAGAGGTTGTCCGTTTTCAATCGCGCCTCTACAGTCATATAGAAATAGGTACTTGACCATAGAGGCTGTCCGTTTTCAATCGCGCCTCTACAGACATATAGAAATAGATACTTGACCATAGAGGTTGTCCGTTTTCAATCGCGCCTCTACAGTCATATAGAAATAGGTACTTAACTATAGAGGTTGTCCGTTTTCAATCGCGCCTCTACAGTCATATAGAAATAGGTACTTGACCATAGAGGTTGTCCGTTTTCAATCGCTCCTCTACAGTCAGTTAGAAATAGAATCATCAGTACGTACTTAGGATCATCAGGACACGCTAAGGATCATCAGGACACACTTAGGATCATCCGGACACATTTAGGATCATCAGGACACACTTAGGATCATTAGGACACACTTAGGATCATTAGGACACACTTAGGATCATCAGGACACACTTAGGATCATTAGGACACACTTAGGATCATTAGGACACACTTAGGATCATCAGGACACACTTAGGATCATTAGGACACACTTAGGATCATTAGGACACACTTAGGATCATCAGGACACACTTAGGATCATCAAGACACACTTAGGATTATCAGGACACACATAAGATCATCAGGACACACTTAGGATCATCAGGACACACTTAGGATCATCAAGACACACTTATGATTATCAGGACACACATAAGATCATCATGACACACTTAGGATCATCAGGACACACTTAGGATCATCAGGACACACTTAGGATCACCAGGACACACTTAGGAGCATCAGGACACCCATAGTTTCAACAGGACACCCATGGTATCAACAGGACTCACTTAGGATCAATAGGACACACTTATGATTAATAGGACACACTTAGGATCAACATGACACCCATAGTATCAACAGGAAACCCATAGTATCAAAAGGACACCCATAATATCAACAGGACACACTTAGGATCATCAGGACACCCTTAGGATCATCAGGACACAAATATGATCATCATGACACACTTAGGATCATCAGGACACCAATAGTATCAATAGGACACCCATAGTATCAAGAGGACACACTTAGGACCAATAGGACACACTTAGGATCAATACACATTTAGGATCAACAGGACACACTTAAGATCTACAGGAAACACTTAGGATCAACAGGACACACATAAGATCAACAGGACACACTTCTGATCAAGAGGACACACATATGGATCAACAGGACACACAATACACATATAGCAACAAATAATGCATAGAAATCAAGAAGATACATATGAATAGAGAACATACATAGAAACAAGGAGATAAAACACACTCGATTTTGTAACAGATGTATAGAAAATAAAAATATTCTTGAGAATTTATGTACCAAGCAATAGCTAAGTTAGTAACAAACAATTATTCTAATTTTTTGTCTCATATCTCAGTACTTAATAGATTGTTAATTAATATTAAAAATTTAGAATCTTTTATATTTAGTACAAAATACTTATTAAATTTGAATAGTAGCTAATATTCAAAGTTCATTGTACTATTAATAATCGTCGAAACTGTGGAATGTAGCACTATTTCTGGTATTGTGGCCTGGAGTTATCTTAGAATAATATAGAACTTTAGAATATATAGCTTAAATAGAAAGACGGTATCCAACATACAACCATTGGTCATAAAATTCATTGTCAGGTCCAAATTTTTCCTCCCTTCTCCTGATGATGAATAGAAATCTTTCTATTCGAAAGCTTGATATCTGAAAAAGCCTTATAACCTCTAATATTATGCATTTCCCGTAGAGTTTGCATTTTTTCAATCAAATGTACATAAATTTCTTTACTTTCAATGTGTGCATTGTGCAATTGATATCTTTTAGTTGAAATGAATAAAATGAAAGTTAATCCTAATGAAAGGAGACACTTTTGACACAAACCATATTTAGAATCTCATTTATATGCATCATATTTATGACTATAGCTATTGCATAATTTTCTCAGTAAATGCTCATACTAATTTCTTTGATCTTCCACAGATGGAAGAATGCTACTGACATCTATCAGGAAGAAGGCGATGGAGTATCTTCCTCTAAGGATATGGAGATATAGCAGCCGGAATTTTCTCGGTGATGGACTTAGCTTTTCCCTGGAATAGGAAAAGAACTCACCAGACCCCCCGAAAAGGCGCGTCCCGATGTCATAGAGACGGGTAGAGGTCAAGCAACCCCGGGTGGATTTCGGAAGAAGGCGGGCCCACCCAAACTGCTGACATATCTAAACATATGTATGGCGTGAGAGCCTTCGGTGACCGACAAACTATAATATGGTGTTAGCTTGGTGATTTTGGCAGAAAGGAGCAGTCATCACCAAAGTCTGAAGTGGTTGAGAACTGGAAGAGGACTGCTCCCCTAAAGGGAGGTGCTTGCTCACAAAAAAGAAGGGAGCGATGACATTGATGAGGATGTGCAGTGTTTTCTTTTTTAATAGTTTTAAATTTGTTAAATCTGATTACAGTGTTCATTCGCTCTGATCCAGATTATACCATTTTATAGTGCGTTATATAAAGTCAATCTCTATTTTTTTCTTAAAATAAAAATACTTTATCATTGAAATTGGCCAGCTGTAAAAAATCATATAAACCCAAATTACATAATATATATCTTTCAAAATAATGTCAAATTTACCGAGTAGTTAATGAAATATATGTATTTGTATCATTTTGTAAATGATGCTGGGTCATTTATAAACCACATTATTATGTTTGTTATATTCAATGTCTCTATTTGTACAACAATGATAAATATTTATGATATTCTTGATTACTTCTGTTAGTTAGTTATTCAAAGATAACTCTAGGCCACAATACCAGAAATAGTGCTACATTCCACAGTTTCGACGATTATTAATAGTACAATGAACTTTGTATATTAGCTACTATTCAAATTTAATAAGTATTTTGTACTAAATATAAAAGATTCTAAATTTACTTAAAGTGTACTGAAGAGCTACATAATTAATTTGTAATTACTAGTGTTGTTGCAATTGGCTTTAAAATTGTTTATCCTGAAAAATTGTAGACGGCGAGAATAAAAAAGTATAAATAGTTCTACACCAGCGGTATATAGTATTCGATACCATTTCATTTCGCCTATTCTTAAGATCTATGATTTAAAAAGCATATTGTCACAATGCTAAGGATTACCTGTTCTCACCCTAAAATGTGTATTTAAGAAAATAATTGGCGTACTTAGACCAACTCTCTTGGGACCAACTAGTCAAGTTTTTATTTTTATCCTCTTTCTGTTATTTAATAATTAATTGCCTGAATGGTTTATTAGGATTTATATAGACGAGTTAAAATTCAATTTATGTACCATGTTATTCTAGTTTTTAAATATAGCTCTTATCATTATTTACTATCATTTTCCTAGTATATTCAATAATCGTTCTCAGAGTTCATTAATTTGTTCATGGTTGACTTTCTAGGCATGTAAACACTTTCTTTTCTGTTGATATTTTTAATTGAGTAAAGTGAGCATGTACTCCAATTCTCTTCTAAAAAATTCACAATAAATTATTCTGCCAAATTTAAATCATTAAATTCAAAACAGATAATATTATTGAAGTATATTCTTCCTATAGTATAGTTAATACTAATGAAAGGATATTCAAACAAAATTCTGTCAGTCGTTCTTTAGCAGCAAGTGTCCTATGTACTGAGCAGTATAGCTCCATAAATATGTCTTATTTACTGAAATATCTGCTGATTTATTATAAGGGTTCTTATAAATCATTCTAATTTTCGGAGATAAAACTTACTCTTTCGATAAACAATGTTTGAAATAAACTGGCGAAAGAACTCTTTCACCACCATCTACTTATGATTACCATGTAGAAAATATATTATGAATAGGAAAACAAACTGACAATGTTGTTATAAATAACTGAAAAACTACAAAAGAATAAATAAGGTTGTTCTTGTTAAAGTTATAACTATTTTAATTTCGTTCACGCTTTTCTGACTCATACTGTTTGATAAATTTTATTTATTGAATAATATATTTTGAATTTCCGCAAGTTTGTTACTTTTTTTTGGGGTATGATGAAAAAAAAATAATGGAAAAAACATTTTTAGGTATAATTTTTTAGCAATGAAATACTAAGATATTCAGTTAACAATGTAAAACTTGTATTACATTATTATTAAATTTAAATTTATTTGTTGTTTTACATTATTCTTATTGAATTTCAATATAACAGGTGACCTACAAAAATACTTCAATCCAATGCAAAACAATATCAAATAATTATTGGTTGATCTCAAAAAAATAGTATGATTTTAGCCCGGAGCATATTTAACTATCCTCAAAAATCATAACAATTTGATTACTTCTGATCATCAGGATCCACAACTCCATTTGAACAGATTATTGGCAACTAGTGTATTGCCCGTTAAAAATAACGGGATTTCAATTAGAATTCATTACCCGTTGTTAGGTTATTTTTTAGTGAATTTAATTAAAATTTATATTTTACATAAGCTGATATTATAAAATACATATAAAATTGAATAAAAGCATATGAATGTAAATTTAATATCAATACTTTCCCGTGCGTATCATAATTACATTCTTCATGTTTATAATCGTCGAGTAAAAGTGGACACTAAATAAATAAATAAACATACGATGGAAATTATTATTAGCTACAGAAGAGATATTAGAATAATTTAGTGTAAAAAACAAACACAAAATAGTTACACAACTGATATCAGAAAAAATGGTGTGATAGAAAGAGAAACACAACTCATTTATAGAACTGATATCAGAACAATTTGGTATGACGGACAGACAGACACACGCAAAACCATTTATTGAGCTGATATCAAAACAATTTGGTGTTACGGACAGACAGACACAATCCATATATTGAACGGATATCAGAACAATTTGGTGTGGCGGACAGACAGACACAATCCATATATTGAACCGACATTAGAATAATTTGGTGTGACGGACAGACAGACACAATCCTTATATTGAACCGATATCAGAATAATTTGATGTGACTGACAGACATACACAATCCATATATTGAACCGATAATAGAATAATTTGGTGTGACGGACAGACAGACTAAATCCATTTATTGAACTTATATCAGAATAATTTAGTGTGACTTTCAGAGATAAACAATATATGATCGATATTGAGGAAGTGTCCGATAATTCACAACTTACCCCATTTATTTTGATAATAAATAAATAATTACTCAATTTACCTAGAATTATATGAGCATTCTGTATTTATGACAGGTTGCTATAAATATTTAAAAAATTCTTTTCATTCTGTAAATAAATAAATAATCAAACACAAAAGAGAAATTATCAGAATAGAGTCTATAGAGTATAGATTATAGAGTCTATAGACTAACAGTTATTCTGATACTCTATATAGATTCTATGCAAAGTTATGAATGAATCTACACATTATCAGATCCCAACCTCAATCCCAACAGGAATGCCCTACAATTCACAATATGAGCATGAATTTTTCCTTAAAATGAAGCATTGTCGTACTACAGCAGTAACCCCTATGATTTCCCATTTTCTTTTGATCTATCTTTTTCTAAGTAAGTTTGGACGTAAGTAATCCTTCATACGGTATCCTTAGAGGCATCCGTATTTTTGCCCCTCATTAAGTCGACTGAATACTTAACTACCGGTTTATATTTATGGGTGCCCCAATGGACATCGGATTACTTAACACCCGATTCCGCCTTATATATATATATATATATATACGTTTTTAATGTAAATGAAATACAATAAGTATCCATTTCTGATCGGTATAATAATTATATTTCTTAATCACTTTTTTACAATTATATAAACAGTAAATTATTTCCACTTGATATATTCTAGTTTTTAAATGTATATTTCATTTAATAAAACAATTAAATAACTACACGAAATTCTGTTGAAATGACTGTAATTATTAAATACTTGAGATTCATTTTGAGATACAGAATATTTTTCTAGAATTGCTTTATTACTTAATGATGTGATAATTAAATATATGATTACTAGTGGGTACCCGTGCAAATTGCACTGTTACGTGCATACATTACTATATTTTTTATTTTATTCTCTTATTTAAGTACATTACTTTTCGTGTTTGTTCATGCACATTACACATCCCGTTTTCCATTACATTTCATAAGAATTAGGTACCAATAATGAGTAATTTTCCGCCCCGTGACGTCATCAATTTGTGCAGAATTCTGTCGTATATATAGATCATACATTATTTTATAAGATAGCTGTATAAATAACTACATATTACAAATATTATTCAAATAATCACATTATGAAAAATAAAAACAATTAGCTACATCGATCAGTTCGATGCTTGAAATAGAAGAAATAAAATTCACTACCTAGGTAGCAGCTGATATTCAATTTATTAAATAAATTAATATAATTATGTAAATAACTAAAATTAGTTACCAATTGATTATGAATATTCTAATTATAATTTATTTCGAATATTTATTCATATTCCAACCCATCAATATTAAAATTAATTATTATATTTTCAATTGTGCAAAATAAGTCATTTATTTTCGTGAGGAAAAATGATAACCAGCGTAGAATTTTATTTTTCATTCTCTAATTCTCGTCATATCTTGAAAAATAATTCGAATTTCGAAAACTGTAAACGCAGTTATTTTTGTAGACCATTTTTACATATTGTAGATATTTTTTCGATTCGATTAATGCAAATTTTATTTTTTTATTTATTTCGTATGTTACCATGTATTTCCCGATTTGAATTAATTCCCTATGTATTCCATTAAAACTTAAATTTCGAATAATTCAAAAACCCGTTTGAATTTCGTAAAACAAATCAATATCGTTCTGTAGGACCATAGGCCGGAGGTTTCCAGAAAATTTCAGCCCATTCTGTTGAATAGTCTCTGAAAATATCCTGGAAAGTATGTCGAATTAATTCCTGTGTATCCCATTATAAATCAAGTGTTAATAATTCGAAAACCCGTTTGAATTTCGGAAAATCCTTTTAACACGTTAAATTCGACACGACTTTCTAAAAAGTAGTAAATTTTCAAGTCTCTAGGTCTAACCGTTTGTGAGTAATATTGCTCCAAGTAACACACATACATACAGACAGATTTCGCGTATTATATATATAGACTAGTGGTTACCCGTGCAAAATGCACGGAGACGTTCGTATATATAATCTTTATATTTCTAAATTATTTAATATTTATGGACGTTTCTTATTGTTTGTAGCCTTTCACATCCCATTTTCCATTACATTTCACAATAATTAGGTAACATTAAATAAAATTTTCTGCCCCGTGACGTCATCAATTCGTGTAGATTCGTAGAATGATATCGTATAAATCAAAATTATTTTATAACATAGTATATATTATGTCAATTACTTCAAATTACAAAACATTAAACATCACTCAAATAATCACCTTATGAATAGTAAAATATGTAGCTATATCAATTATTTCAAAGATTGATATAGTTATAAATAGGTATCAGTGGAAAATAAAAAATTATGTACCTACCAAACCATACTTATAAATATTGAATATTCTAATGAACATCTAAATTCCATAGGAATAGATATGATATATTTATTCTGTATATAATATTTAATATTTGAGGACATTACTTTCTGTTTTTGGTCATACACATCCCGTTTTCCATTACATTTCATAAGAATTAGATACCAGTAAAGAATAATTTTTCTGTCACGTGACGTCACCAATTTGTGTAGAATGCTGTCGTATATACATCATAGAAAATAAGAGAAAATAAGCTGTATAATTAACTACAAAATTAGAAACTTTAAAAAACATTATTCTAATAAACATACTATCAAAAAATAAAATATGTAGCTAAATCGATCAGTTCAATGATTGAAATAGAAGAAATAATTTTATTCATTTAAATTAATTGATATAATTATGTAAAATTCGTTATTATTCGATTGAATATAATTTAAATATTATTTCTTTCGAATATTTATTCATATTCCCACCCGTTAAAATCAATATTTATTATAATATTTTCAATCGTAGGTACAAAATATTTCATTTATTTTCGTGAGGAAAAATGATAACCAGCGTAGAGTTTTATTTTTCATTTTCTAATTTTCGTCATATCTTAAAAAATAATTCGAATTTCGAAAAACGATTAACGCAGTCATTTTTGTAGACCATTTTTACATATTGTAGATATTTTTTCGATTCGATTAATGCAAATTTTATTTTTTTATTTATTTCGTATGTTACCATGTATTTGCCGATTTGAATTAAATCCCTATGTATTCCATTAAAACTTAAAATTCGAATAATTCAAAAACCCGTTCGAATTTGGTAAAACAAATCAATAGCGTTTTGTAGGAGCATAGGCCGGAGGTTTCCAGAAAATTTCAGCCCATTCTGTTGGGTAGTCTCTGAAAATATCATGGAAAGTATGTCGAATTAATTCCTACGTATCCCATTATAAATCAAGTATTAATAATTCGAAAACCCGTTTGAATTTCGGAAAATCCTTTTAAGACGTTGAATTCGACACGACTTTCTAAAAATTTGTAAATTTTCAAGTCTCTAGGTCTAACAATTTGTGAATAATATTGCTCCAAGTAACACACATATATACAGACAGATGTAGCGTATTATATATACAGACTAGTGGGTACCTACCCGTTCAAATTGCACGGTAACGTGCATGTATTACTATTTTTTTTATTTTAATATTTAAGTACAATACTTATTGTGTTTGTTCATACACATTACATATCCCGTTTTCCATTACATTTCATAAGAATTAGGTACCAGTAAAGAGTAATTTTCCGCCACGTACGTCATCAATTTGTTTAGAATACTGTCGTATATAGATCATACATTATTATATAAGATAGCTGTATAAAGAACTACATATTACTAATATTATTCAAATAATCACATTATTAAAAATTAATACAATTAGCTACATCGATCAGTTCGATGCTTGAAATAGAAGAAATAAAATTCACATATATACCTAGGTAGCAGCTGATATTCAATTTATTAAATAAATTAATATATTTATGTTAAATAACTAAAATTCGTTACCAATTGATTATAAATAATTTGAATATAATTTATTTCGAATATTTATTCATATTCCAACCCGTCAATATCAATATTAAAATTAATTACTATATTTTCAATCGTGCAAAATATGTCATTTATTTTCGTGAGGAAAAATGATAACCAGCGTAGAATTTTATTTTTCATTTTCTAATTTTCGTCATATCTTGAAAAATAATTCGAATTTCGAAAAAGGGTTAACGCAGTCATTTTCGTAGACCAATTTTACATATTGTAGATATTTTTTCGATTCAATTATTGTAAATTTTATTTTTTTATTTATTTCGTATGTTACCATGTATTTAGCGATTTGAATTAAATCCCTATGTATTCCATTAAAACTTAAAATTCGAATAATTCAAAAACCCGTTCGAATTTCGTAAAACAAATCAATAGCGTTCTGTAGGACCATAGGCCGGAGGTTTCCAGAAAATTTCAACCCATTCTGTTAAATAGTCTCTGAAAATATCCTGGAAAGTATGTCGAATTAATTCCTATGTATCCCATTATAAATCAAGTGTTAATAATTCGAAAACCCGTATGAATTTCGAAAAATCCTTTTAACTCGTTGAATTCGACACGACTTTCTAAAAAGTTGTAAATTTTCATGTCTCTAGGTCTAACCGTTTGTGAGTAATAATGCTCCAAGTAACACACATACATACATACATACATACACACAGACAGATCTAGCGTATTATATTATAGAGATTAGATATCTCTATAATATAATACGCTAGATCTCTCTGTCTGTTTGTCTGTGTGTTACTTGGAGCAATATTACTCACAAACGGTTAGACCTATTGATTTGAAAATTTACAACTTTTTAGATAGTCGTGTCGAATTTAACGTGTTAAAAGGATTTTCCGAAATTCAAACGGGTTTTCGAATTATTAACACTTGATTTATAATGGGTTAGATAGGAATTAATTCGACATACTTTCCAGGATATTTTCAGAGACTATCCAACAGAATGAGCTGAAATTTTCTGGAAACCTCCAGCCTATGTTCCTACAGAACGCTATTGATTTGTTTTACGAAATTCGAACGGGTTTTTGAATTATTCGAATTTTAAGTTATAATATAAATAGGGATTTAATTCAAATCGCTAAATACATGGTAACATACGAAATAAAAGAAAAAATATAATACGCAATAATAGAAACTAAAAAATATATACTTTATGTAAAAATGGTATACAAAAATAACTGCGTAAACCGTTTTTAGAAATTCGTAATATTTTTCGAGATATGACGAAAATTAGAAAAAGAAAAATAAAATTATACGCTGATTATCATTTTTTCTCACGAAAATAAATGACAAATTTTGCACGATTAAAAATATAATAACTAATGTTAAATTGATATTGACGGATGGGAATATGAATAAATATTCGAATTAAATGATATTTTAAATATATTCAATCAAATTATATCTAATTTTACATAATTATATTAATTAAATTAAATGAAATTAATGAATGGAATATCAGCTGCTACCTATATATGGGATTTTAAATTTCTTCTATTTAAATCATTGAACTAATCGATTTGGCTAATTATTTTATTTTTTCATAATGTGATTATTTATTTGAATAATTTACAATGTTTGTAATTTGCAGTTATTTATAAGGTTATCTCATATAATAATTTATGATACATACGATAGTATTGTACATAAACTGATGACGTCACGAGATTAAAAATTACTCTTATCTTGTACCTATTTAATATGAAATGTAATGGAAAGCGGGTTGTGTAATATATATGTACAAACACAATAATTAATGGTTTTAAATAATAAAATAATATATATATATATGCACGTTACCGTGCATTTTGCACGGGTATTCACTAGTCTCTATAATATAATACGCTAGATCTGTGTGTGTGTCTGTCTGTGTGTTACTTGGAGCAATATTACTCACAAACGGTTAGACCTAGAGATTTGAAAATTTACAACTTTTTAGAAAGTCGTGTCGAATTTAACGTGTTAAAAGGATTTTTTGAAAGTCAATCGAGTTTTTGAATTATTAACACTTGATTTATAATTGGGATACTTTCCAGGATATTTTCAGAGACTATCCAACAGAATGGGCTGATATTTTCTGGAAACCTCCAGCCTATGGTCCTACAGATTTGTTTTGATTGATTTGTTTTACGAAATTCAAATGGTTTTTTGAATTATTAAAATTTTAAGTTTTATTGGAATAGATAGGGATTTAGTTCAAATCGGCAAATACATGGCAACATACGAAATAATTAAAAAATAAAATTTGCATTAATTGAATCGAAAAAATATCTACTATATGTAAAAATAGTCTACAAAATAGACTGCGTGAACCATTTTTCGAATTTCAGAATATTTTTCGAGATATGACGAAAGTTAGAAAATGAAAAATTAAATTCTAAGCTGGTTATCATTTTTCCTCACGAAAATAAATTACATATTTTGTACGATTGAAAATATAATAATTAATATTGATTTTAACGGGTGGGAATATGAATATATATCCGAAAGAAATGATAGTTCAATAGTTATTATATTCAATCGAATGATAATAAATTTTACATAATTATATTAATTAATTTAAATGAATAAAATATCACCTGCTACCTATATACCAAGGTATATGTTGATTTTATTTCTTCTATTTCAATCATTGAACTGATCGATATAGCTACATATTTTATTTTTTGATATGATTATTTGAATAATGTTAATTAATGTTTCTAATTTTGTAGTTAATTATACAGCTATCTTATTTTCTATGATGTTTATACGACATCATTCTACACATATTGATGACGTCACGGGACATAAAGATTACTCTTTACTGGTATCTAATTCTTATGAAATGTAATGGAAAATGGGATGTGTCCCAGGTAACATGACAATATCCCCGGGAACTCGGTTGGAGTACCGCATCTCCGCTTCATATCCCACATCCCAAAAGGATGCTTTTCTTGGATCCCGTGTGAGGCTAGACGAATATGAATATTTTATGAGTGGAACAACAAAGTTAAATACTATCAGCGATAGAATGAAGTACATTACTATTCATATGTATCTAAGATAAAACTTAGTGCACTCATTTGAAATATGATACTCTTTAGTAGTAACTAGTAGCTAAATAATATTATTTGTTAATTATAGGTCTGTCTGAAAAATTAGAGTGGCAACCCTACCCCCCTCAGGGTGTAGGTCATAAGCCCCCTGGTCAAGAGCTTCCCCCCTCCCCCGGTCATGAGCCACCCCGGTAGAGAGCCCCCCCGGTCACGAGCCCCCCCTCCTCCCTCCCGGTCACGAGCCCCTCTGTTTTTGAATCCTTATTTACCTATATTATTTAATCCTTATTGACACTTTTGTAGCTCATTACTGATTAGACATAAAATATATGTGAATCGGGGGGAGTGCCGCCCCCCGAACCACCCTGCCAGGTCATTAAACAATCATGAAGTGTGCAGTACAACAAACTAGCGGATACGAACAACTACATTAGCAACTCTCAGTTATTTCTATCTAAGTAGTTCTTCATTTATTTAACAAGGTAAATAAGGATTGAAAAAACAGGGAGGGGGGGGGGGGGGGCTCGTGACCAGGGGGGCTTATGACTTAAGGGGGCTCGTGACCAGGGAGGCTCATGACCGGGGGGCTCTTGACCGTACCCCCCCCCCTCAGACCCCAGTGTTGAAAGCAACTAGTTGAGGTGGGTTATCTGTGCGTGTGTACTGTGTAATCGAGAACCTTTATAGCTAGAGGTTTTTTATTCTATATACTGTACCTAGGTATAATAATCTCTGAAGAGAGGATATAGTTTAAAAACAAGCATAATTAGAATGATAAAACTAAGGAGTACCTACAGAGGGTCATAGAGGTAAATTGCAGTCCTTAAATATCTAATTGCAGCCCTCTTGAGAAAGCCTAAAAACCTTCTGAAAGTAATTTATATTGAATTCTTTAACATCATATGATAAGCTCAATTTGTGCTAGATTTTATTTATTTCAAGAGTGCTTTGAAGCCATGATAAGAGACCGCAGTTAGTTAAAGTACCACAATTTACCTACTATACCTTAAGTAGTCTGCGTAGGCTGGTAAAGTAGTATGCGTAAGTAGGTGTGAATAGTGTGTAGGTAGGGTCACGCAAGTAAATTGCGATTCTTTAATTTTTAATTGTAGCCCTCTCAATACAGTCTCTAAAACATTCTGAGCCGAAATTACATTAAAATGTTGCATAGCTAACAAAAGAAGCGCAGTGCATGCTATAATTTATTAATTTAAGTTGTTAACGTGTGGTTTGAATATATGATGTTCCTGTTGTAAGAGGCCACAGTTAGTTAGTGTGCCGCAATTTACCTGCTTGACTTACGCAGACTTATTACCTACCTAGGCAAACGACTTACCTGAGCTAGTTTGGGAAATTGGACTGTTTAAGACGGGTTTCAAATTACAGTTATCTGAATTTAAAACTCCGGATATTACCTATCTTAGTAATTGTAATTAATTAAAGTAAAGTAAGTTGTATCGTGAAATCAATAGTATGAGGTTACTGTTCAATTTACACTCTTGTTCAAACTTTGATTTTTTTTAAATAGGTACTAGGGTAAGTTCCGAGTTACTGGACGGATCCATAATTTTTATCATTAAGAATAAGGTATACCTAAAATAACTAGTATTTAACTATAATTATAAACTAAATTCTATGATCGAAAATGTGGAACCGTACAATAACTCAAAACTCTCCCTAGTTTGAGCAAAACCTAGCTACTCTATTCATTGTTAATTATATTTTAACGAATTTTATAATTGTATTAGAATCTAGATACAATAAAAGAATACATCTCTCTTGTT
Organism: Caprella mutica; assembly: GCA_947561585.1. Classification (NCBI taxonomy): domain Eukaryota; kingdom Metazoa; phylum Arthropoda; class Malacostraca; order Amphipoda; family Caprellidae; genus Caprella; species Caprella mutica. The sequence goes on from CANNZV010001528.1 coordinate 277,711, forward strand.
TATAATTTCATTACGTTCTTCCGTAAAATTACAATAATTTCATATACCAAGGCAGATTAAAATTTTATAGACATGAACATTTTCCTTTAAAGGTCCTCTCCAGGCCCCGGGAAAAAAATGAGTTTATAGCATAATATTATAGAACTAAGGTCTACGATCATTATTCTGCAAACCGCATACAATTCGGTTCAGTATATATTTTATAATTTGTTTTTAAAGTTTTTAAATACTCTGTGAGCAACAATTAAGCGAATCACTAATCTGATGCTCTAGAAGAAGATTGTACACTCTTTGTTTTGATTACAAATTTGAATTAAATAAACAAACCATACGTTTACGGCCTTTATTTAAATTATTTTAGATATCAATTGTTTCCTATAGTATATAAACGTTTCTATTATAAGTTCATTCAATTTTATACCTTTACACGAATACTAAATGGATTTATTAAACCTAATACATAGTTTACAATCAAAACAAATGGTGTACATTCTTTTTCTTCACACTGAAATTTTCTTAAATTAGTAAGTCGGAAGTAAAATAGGTTTTGTAGAGTTTTGATTATAAAAATCTTTAAAAGCATATAAAATTAAAAATATGCTACCAAATTCGATGTGGTTTGCAGCAAAATGATGAGAAACATTAGCCTCGTTGAATAAGGCAATAAAAATGTTTGCTTGGAGGGGACCTTTAACTACTTTATTTTATTCAGAAATTTAGTAGGTTCAATATCATTTTGAAAACTTTACTCTCAATCTTTGTTTTTTAGTTACATTAAATGATAGTTAACATGCATAATATTTATTCATTTAAGTTAACATTCATGAGTATAGTTAAATAAAGTGACTTCTGTTTACTACAATTTTCATTATCCTAATAAGTATAATATGTAGTCTACAAAGCCTAGTAAGCAACAGGCCATCCAAAATAAAAAGTATTGCGATACGGAACTCCTCCGGATGTTCCATTTATATCCTATAAAGCAGTACCGAACATCCCTATCACGTCCTCCCCGAACATTACATATCCTCTGCGGAACACCAGGTTAGCTCCTATGAGGAGTTCCTCCGCACTTTACAAAAACGGAACACCTCTCGAACTCCGCACCTGAAATACAGGGGATGTGCGATGAGGAATTCCACGGGATGTATTCCGGACATAAATTGTTACTTGGGGTATGACCAAAATCAGAAAGTAATGTCCTCAAATATAAACAATACAGAATAAATATATTACATATATTCCTATGTAATTTAGATGTTCATTAGAGTATTCAATATTTGTAAATATGGGTTGGTAGGTACATATTAATTTATTTTCCACTGATGCATACCTATTTATAATTATATCAATCTTTGAAATAATCGATGTAGCTACATATTTTACTATTCATAAGGTGATTACTTGAATAATGTTTAATATTTTGTAAGTTGAAGTCATTTATATACTATATTATATAATAATTATGATTTATACGATATCATTCTACGAATCTACACAAATTGATGACATTACGGGGGAGAAAATTTCTATTTACTGGTATAATGTGAAATGAAATGGAGAATTGGATGTGAAATGCTAAAAACAATAAGAAACGTCCTTAAATATTATATACGAACGTTTCCGTGCATTTTGCACGGGTAACCACTAGTATGATGATATATTATAAGATAATTGATTACTTAAAATATAAGAACATTGGCAGCTTGAATCTATGATAGATTACATAAATATATGATAGTTGAATACATTAAGATATGGTGATTGACTAAATCAATAAATAATATTATTTGTAACTATTTTATTATGCTTTGAAGGTAAATTAGTTTTATTATTTCACTTCATTCAAATTATTTATTAGTTAACTTTTTCTAATAATGTTTTTTTTTTTGTTTCAGATCATTTTCAACGAGTTCACGATTTGAAACCTACCTTGTCGGTGAATTACATTTTGGACATTTTTCTTAGTTGATTAAGGTGAGTTATTTTTATTTCTTTACTTCCATAATAGTTGTTGATTAATTTATAATTTATGGTGCATATCCTTGAAATCTGCCTAAATAAATGAACTATATTATAACAATATTAAATAATTATATCATTAAAAGAGACTGAAATCAATTCCAGTTTCAAAGTTGTCTTAGTTGGTTTTTTTTCCATACTTTTAATATTGTAGACAATTTCTATAATACTAAATCACTTCTTGAAAATAATCTATTATCATTTTCATTATAGATATAATTGTAAATGAATCAATTTAGAATATTTGATTAGAGGATAATTGAATAAATAGAAATATATCTTTTACTTTATAAGAACATTTTGAACGTCAAATACAATATATTATTTTCAATCCTGTAAAATGTTTAGTTTTCAGTCTAGTTTACGTCATTTGTTGCTAATTGCATAAACCATTAAAATCAAATGAAATTGTAACATCTTTTCTTCTATTTCAGCCTCACAATCCAAAATGGGATTAGGACCAACAACCAGGCAGTTTGACCTGCTGAAAAACATTGGAGGCATAGTCATGAATGCCTTCAACAAGAGGACAGTTTCTGCCGGTGTGGGTCTTTGCGACAGCCCAGTCCTCAAGCTGTTCTACACCTACACCTTCTGGCTGATTTTTGGAGGATATGCCGCCATTTCCTACTCTTGGTGGAATAAAGACATCCTCACCTGCACCAGCAAGTACAATGCAGACTCGCAAATCAGACCAGATTACCTCAACATCTGTGCATCTTATCTCTATGTTGAAGATGCCAATGGATTTATCTCTGGAAAGACTTACCTACTCTTCTACAGATGGGTTCACTGGGTGCTCTTCCTCATTGCTCTAGTCTTTTATATTCCTCATAAGATGAGCAAAAGAGCTGAGAATCCTAAGGTTAAGAAACTCTTCGACCTTCTCGCCTCACCCAAGGAAGAAGTGAGCTACAAGGAAGCCTGCCAATACTACATGGTCAACAGCGGAACACACAACAATGTTTTCGTCATGAGTTTCTTGATACACATTGTAGCTGTGGCCATCAACTTCTTCTGCTACTTTGTAATTGACTTCGTGTTCTTGGGGAAATTTAAGGATTTAGGATACGCAACATATCCTTTCAACAGAGATATCATCAATTTCCAGGATGAACTCTCCTTGAGATTTCCACCATTTGCCCAATGCGAAATCACTCCCTTCAACAAGCTGACAAATGCCAGAACCGAGAGATACGGTTGTCATTTGACTTACATGGAACTCTATGAGAAGGACTTCATTGTCCTCTGGGTGTGGATGATAGCAACATCCGTCATTGGAATTCTCTACATCGTCTATCTCTCGTTGTTCTTCGTGCCAAAACTACGCCTTCAGTTGCTCCGTTTTACCAAACCGTTGAAAGCTAAGAAAGAAGAGATCGAAGGTATCAACGAAAGGTTGAATGATATTTCTTTCGGAGACTTTTTCCTTCTGTACAGAATGAAGTCTTCCTTCTCTCCTCACACTTATTACGATTTGTTGAGGACTCTCTTCTACAAGTCTCCTGCAAATAGAAATCTTTCTTTGGAAAAAGATATCGATGTTCCTGACCAGCCAGCACCGGCAGTAAGGAGGCCGAAAACTAGAGGCCATCTTTCCAAGAATATGCAGATGTCCGCTGCGTCCAATAAACACAAAGCAATCTGTATCGAATAAGCTGTAATTATTTTTTTTTTTTCATGTTATTAAGTGTGTTTTGTTTGTTTAGTACTTAGTTTTTCTGTTCGTTTCTTTTTGTCATTAGAATTAGTATCTCATTTTGACCTTCAAATAAAATTATATCTACTTTTGGTGCACTATAGGTAGTTAGGTTTTTCAAATATAATTAACTGTAATTCCAATCTTTTAATGGATTATTGTCAATTATCAATTTTGACATGAAAAACATAAGATAATGTTTCTTTTTCAAGTGCACTGCAAGTAATTTAACTGTAATTTTTATCTTTTAGTTTAATTTTGACATTTTTTCTCTTAATTTATAAGTTTTTGATTGTTGTATTTGTTGATAAAATTTGAGCATTGAAATGTACTTTTTAGTTGGTTAGGTTCATAATCAATTGTAATTACAATATTTTAGTGCTGAATATTTCATTTTAATGTCAATTTTCTAATTTTGACTTGTAGATGTTATCATGTTGACTATTTTCACAATCAATTGTAATTACTTTATTTGAGTTAGTTAGGTTCATAATCAATTGTAATTACAATATTTTAGTTAGTTAGGTTCATATTCAATTGTAATTCCAATATTTTAGTTAGTTAGGTTCATAATCAATTGTAATTTCAATATTTTAGTTAGTTAGGTTCATATTCAATTGTAATTACAATATTTTAGTTAGTTAGGTTCATATTCAATTGTAATTCCAATATTTCAGTTAGGTAGGTTCATAATCAATTGTTATTTCAATATTTTAGTTAGTTAGGTTCTTAATCAATTGTAATTCCAATGTTTTAGTTAGTTAGGTTCTTAATCAATTGTAATATCATTCTTTTAATGAAATAGTTAATGTCATTCACATTCAATTATTATAATTTGACATGCATATCAAATTATTATGCTACTTTCTTTTTTGTATTTTAAGTATTTTGATAATCATCTGCAATTTCATGTTTTAGTGAAATATTGACATTTATTCTTTTAATTCTATAAGACCCTATTATTGAGATATTAGTTGATTAATATGAATTTGTTTTGTTTTTTCTTTGTATTATTATCAACCCTAAAATTTCATTTTAAAGCTCATCGTTAGCACAACCGAACGCTTGATCACCTAGACTATGTCAGACGAGCTGTTTAGTCATTCACACTGTCACTTATTACACATTTTGTTTCTCATATGAATGAAAATGATAAACTATCCGATAACTCACTTTATCAAAGAAAATGATTAGTTTAATGTCATTGCTTTTTCTTTTGATTGTAGAAATAGATTACAGTAACTCCTCTATAATGAATTCCTGTATAGAGAATGTATAGTCCTGAGTAATCAAATATCCTGTGTAGTGAACAAAATTTCTTTAGTCTGTCATTAAATGGCCATCAGTTATAGAAAACTGATGGCCGTTTAATGACAAACTAAATAAATGTGTTCACAATATAGAGGATGCTTCCTTACTCAGGGCACTGCCTTCACTATGGAGGATTTCACTTTAGTGGAGCTCTACGGTAATCTATTTTGATGACGAATATAACGGTTCTTATATATATCGAACTCCATGAATTAATAGAAATAAATCCTACTTGGTCTCTAAAAAAAAGAAAATAACAGTCAAATTTCACCTGAAATCAGTATGATTTTCTGCCAAATTAAATAATAAATTTTCCAGTGTGGAATTTTGCCAGGCGGATTGTAAATTTTAATGTTTTAATTGATAAATTGTGATGTGAAATGTAATTTACAGAAATATATATTTTTCAATATTATTGTTTATCAAGTTTTATTTAAGTAATGTTAAATAGCCACGAAATGGAAAGTGAAACTAATTTGAATTTACTTAAAATAAATTACAGAACATATTTTAATTTACCTGTTATAGTTTGTGACAATATTTTAGAATTCACTTATCACTGAAATTAAAAAAAGTGTAAGTATTTAATCTAACTAACAACAATTCTACATAATCAATTATACGAAAAACTATGTAATCGTTAAAACTTAACCTTTATTTTAAATTATATTCACGATAACTGCAGATATTGATAATTTGATACCAATTGAAATAATAAATAATTTTAACCAAGTAACAATAAAAGGTAGGAGACTATCGGTGGTTCTTCAAATTTCTGTTTGTTATACGACTTGAAAAAGTAACTGAAGATTCCTCTTGTAATCAGTTGATTCCTGAAATTTGCTCCATTAGGACAACTGTTGTCGTATCCCTTCCACAATGGCGTCGATAATATAAGAAAGCTACATGGAAAAGATATCATTATTGTTAAACTACAATATAAGTACATTGACAATGAAGCTAATGAAAGTTGTTCAGTAATATATTGGGAATGTTCGAAGAGAAAAAATCAACTGTGCAGTTCTTCTCTGTACTAAATGTAAGAATGAAAATTATGAAATCATTAAACCTATTATAGAAAATTGTCATAGCTCGTCACGAAGTACTTTACAGGTTGAAGAAAGACACGTAAGTGATCAAATTTTAAATAACTGTTAGAAATAGCAATTTGTATAGTTATGTTTAAACTTAACTACTGTTTAGTTTATATATCAGTTTAATTGAAAGATTTTCTGCAATTTTTTTGAGTAAATTCAAATACATTTTATTTTCAATTTCGTTGCCGTTTAACATTAGTTTAACAAAAAGGTCACAGTACATCATGTTAAAGTTAAAATATTTTCTTACGTTTTGGTCCTCAAGTCTCAATAGAGTGTCCTCCAGTCTCAATAGAGTGTCCTCCAGTCCCAATAGAGTCTCCTCCAGTCTCAATAGTCTCCTCCAGTCTCAATAGAGTCTCCTCTAATCTCAATAGAGTCTCCTCCAGTCTCAATAGAGTCTCTTCCAGTCTCAATAGAGTCTCCTACAGTCTCAATAGAGTCTCCTCCAGTCTCAATAGAGTGTCCTCCAGTCCCAATAGAGTCTCCTCCAGTCTCAATAGTCTCCTCCAGTCTCAATAGAGTCTCCTCTAATCTCAATAGAGTCTCCTCCAGTCTCAATAGAGTCTCCTCCACTCTCAATAGAGTCTCCTCCAGTCTCAATAGAGTCTCCTTCAGTCTCAATAGAGTCTCTTCCAGTCTCAATAGATTCTCCTCCAGTCTCAATAGAGTCTCCTCCAGTCTCGATAGAGTTCCCTCCAGTCCCAATAGAGTCTCTTCCAGTCTCAATAGTCTCCCCCAGTCTCAATAGAGTCTCCTCTAATCTCAATAGAGTCTCCTCCAGTCTCAATAGTGTCTCCTCCAATCTGAATAAAGTCTCCTCCAGTCCCAATAGAGTCTCTTCCAGTCTCAAAAGAGTCTCCTCCAGTCTCATTAGAGTCTCATCCAGTCTCAATAGAGTCTCCTCCAGTCTCCATAGATTCTCCTCCAGTCTCAATAGAGTCTCCTCCAGTCTCAATAGAGTCTCCTCCAGTCTAAATAGAGTCTCCTCCAGTCTTAATAGAGTCTCATCCAGTCTCAATAGTCTCCTCCAATCTCTATAGAGTCTCCTCCGGTCTCAATAGATTCTCCTCCAGTCTCAATAGTTTCCTCCAGTCTTAATAGAGTCTCTTCTGATCTCAATAGAGTCTCCTCCAGTCTCAATAGAGTCTCCTCCAATCTCGATAGAGTCTCCTCAAGTCCCAATAGAGTCTCCTCCAGTCTCAATAAAGTGTCCTCCAGTCTCAATAGAGTCTCCTCCAGTCTCAATAGAGTCTACTCCAGTCTAAATAGAGTCTCCTCCAGTCTCAATAGAGTCTCATCCAGTCTCAATAGTCTCCTCCAATCTCTATAGAGTCTCCTCCGGTCTCAATAGATTCTCCTCCAGTCTCAATAGTTTCCTCCAGTCTCAATAGAGTCTCTTCTGATCTCAAAAGAGTCTCCTCCAGTCTCAATAGAGTCTCCTCCAATCTCGATAGAGTCTCCTCAAGTCCCAATAGAGTCTCCTCCAGTCTCAATAAAGTGTCCTCCAGTCTCAATAGAGTCTCCTCCAGTCCCAATAGAGTCTCCTCCAGTCTCAATAAAGTGTCCTCCAGTCTCAATAAAGTCTCCTCCAGTCCCAATAAAGTCTCCTCCAGTCTCAATAGAGTCTCCTCCAGTCTCAATAGAGTCTCCTCCAGTCTCAATAGAGTCTCCTCCAGTCCCAATAGAGTCTCCTCCAGTCTCAATAGAGTCTCCTCCAGTCTCAATAGAGTCTCCTCCAGTCTCAATAAAGTCTCCTCCAGTCCCAATAGAGTCTCCTCCAGTCTCAATAGAGTCTCCTCCAGTCTCAATAGAGTCTCCTCCAGTCTCAATAGAGTCTCCTCCAGCCCTCACGTGGTGGAATTAAGAGTTAGCGGCCATCTTTGTTTTCAACTGGCAATGATTAGGTATTACTATTATTGCTTAAGAATGGTATTCATTGGATACTACATGTTGTACATCGAATTCAAAATGTACAATTGAATTAAGATAAATAATTAACCTTGGAGTGGTTTGGAGTAATATAAACACGTTACGAAGCACTGGCACTTGATACACATTTTCTTTCCTTTATTATATTGAAACCGTCCGATAATTCAGAACTCACTTAATCAATAATTTTTTTTTAAATGCATCGCTTTTTCTTTTAATGGTAGAAATATACTGGGTGTGGCAAAAGTCAGGTACTTCTTTCAAAACTAAATTATGCTAAAACTATGAAAGATAGAACTGTTAGGTTAATTTTAAACGAAAGGGGAGATTTCATATTTTTTGGTTTATCAATGTCTCAGTTGTGACTATTATATTCACGGTTACATGCAGTTTGAAACATCTTGTTGAATGCCCTCTAGATGCGAACTCTCAACGTGGTGAGCAGTTCATCCCGTAAATGCATTGTCAATTTAGTAATTCGGTTTTGGGAATATGGAACTTTTTCTGGCAAAAAACGTTGTGCAACACCAAGAACAGCACGATATGAAGTACTTATTCAAACTGTTCAAGAATATCGTTAAATAACCGTTCGTACCAATTTCGGTTGTCTTTTAGATCATTGGTTTGAATTCCACAACAGCTGAAATCCCATCCAAACAAAATCCATCTAGCCCGTAAATTAGATGTCAGTGACTACTATCAGAAACGCTTAGATTTGGCACCACAGTTTTTGCTACTTACAGATGTACACGATGATTTCATTTCGCACCTCATATTGTCTGATGAGGTGCATTTTCACTTTTCTGGTTATGTCAAAAAACAAAATTGTAAATATATTCACCACTATTGTATCGGGCGAGACTGTTTTTTCAAAAAATTCAGTCCGACAAAACTTTGGATTGGGGCACACAATTGTCTAACTTTGATTTATAGCGGCCCATACACGATCAATTATATTGCGCAATTTCATTGTCATTACCATGAATTGACAATTAAATTGACCGTGTATGGGTGATATTGATGATTTGCACAATTATATTGGTGTAATGTGTCCATACACGATCAATTCTATTGCACAATTTAATTGACAATGCTGTGAATTGACAATTATATAGACCGTGTAAATGTGCGATTTTGGAGACTTGCTCAATTATATTGAGAAGTCTGTTTCTGTTTGATTTTTTATTGTGCAATTTTCTATTATTGCACAATTAATAGACTATCACATTTTCATACGGAATATTTTTACAGATTATAATAACTAAACAATAATTAGGTAATGATGCAAATTATTTCCGAGAGTTTAGAGTATTTATTAGTTAACTTGAGCTTATACGATTTTTCGCCAGATGGCGTTGTTCACATTCTTTTTCAGATAGGTGACCTTGAACCTTCATATCTGTTTTAAAAAAAGAATGAATATCTCCGTGAATAAACACTACAATAGATAATTAAATTTTAAAACTATATATGTTCAGCGCAATTTGCCACTTTTGCTCTATCTCGAGAATGCGCTGCGCGGGATTGAAGGACTATCGCGCATTTTCAAAATCCTAAAAACGCGCAGCGCATTCTTGCATTTAATTCCGTAAAAAACTTTTCTTATTTAAAATTTAATTCAAAAGACTGTAATTTTACATTAAAAACAAAGGGGAAAAAATGAGGTTAATTCCAACTTTTGGTAGAATGTTTAAATAAAATTAAATACAAAGTTCAAGGTATTTCAAGTTCAAGTTTTCTGTGAGTAACTAACTCAAGCTTGATTACCAATATATTAACAAGTTATTTTGTATAGCTTTGACTATCATATTTTGATGAAATGGACCAAATAAATGCATAAATAATTAATTATCTACTCCATCACTGTTGGTCCTGCTTCATTTCCTTTGCACACTCTCGAGATTGCCGCGCATTTTCAATTATCATAGAAACCTGCAGCGCATTCTCAAGATTGTGCAAATTGACAAATGGCGCGGAACATATAAATTATATACACTATACTATTTATTAATCTATTTCTTGAGTTTTAATAATTATGCATATTGCATGCCGATATATAAACGATATTAGTAAAACCTTTATGAAATTGAAACAATATGTTGTCAATGACTCGCGAGAAGCTCGAGCTATTCAACATAGATGGCGGTTTTTCAATAAAAAAAATAGCACAGTCACCCCAAAATATTTTAATTCAGTTTTCTATGAAGAGATGCGATGTCGTGCTGCGACAGTGGCCATGCGTAGAATTTTTACGAAATTAATTTAATTTTCTTTAAAAGTATCATTTATATAAACTGAGTATATCATAATTAATTGATTAAATACACTGATTCCATTAAGCAGATTTGTTTCCCGCTGTAACCTCACGGCGTAGCGAAACCTCGATTTACGGATAGTAAAGATATTGTGTAGAGAGTGTTGTAAATTTTTAATTTATTTATTTAGTACGCAGCTACATAGCAGGTAAATAATAATTATCCAAATAAAAACTCGCGATGGCACTGTTCACTAACACAATTAGGATTTCTCATATTAGCCTATTCTTATAATTAATAAAATACCTGTAATTAAAATAAAATAATTAGCTTACATTGAATTTAAATAGTATTTATCATCTCAATCTATAAGTTTCTCTCACGTAATTGAATGCACTCTCACAAGGATTCGCTACAACGAATTCTTTATAAATTATATTGTCTAACAAATTTAGACAATAAGACTGTACCTTCGTAAATTTGCATAGAATTAAGATATGATACAAAGTTCAAAAAATTATGGCAATTCTAATGGATTGCAGAATATAGCATTTTAGTCTAAGAAGCTACGATTAATTCAGTTTATTTCTGCTCTTAAGTTATACATATCGCGAATTTATGATTTTCTTTGCCAGTTATTATTAAAAATGTTCTAGTTCAAATATATACTTTTCCATAAGTATATATTTAATTGTAGTTTATTATTTTGACAATTAATATAACAGACTACAGAATTAATAATCCTACTATATATTTATTTATTACACTCAATATTGGCTTCTTTTCATAGTGTTTTTTTCTATTATGCTTATTTAATATTTATTCCTTAAAAAACTTACAATGGATTAACCATTTTTATGAAAATAAATAAGTTAGAGAGTAGAAATCCTTAAATCAAGACTTTTCAAGTAGTCAGATTTGCATGAGGACGATTTAGATATAAAGTTGTACATTTTTTCGAAAAGTCTCCAATGAAAACTAAATTATTATAGAAAGAGTAACTACAAAATGGGTTCGGTTCAAGGAGTTGGTAAGTGACCAATTTCCATGCAACAATGTTTAAAAAAAAATCCAAAAAATAGGCTTGTTGCCACGGCAGACTTTGATTTACAATTTCACGACAATAGATTTATTGGTAAAAACTCTATTTAAAAAAAAAAACTAGGTAATTAAAAAATTTTATTATTAAATTTTCTTCCAAGGTTTATATGTATAAAAAATAGGCGGGGAAAAGTCCGGAGGGGAAAAGACCGGCGGAGAATAGTCCGGAGGGGAAAAGTCCGGCGGGGAAAAGTCCGGAAGGGAATAGTCCGTTTCCCATCTGAAATATGTCTGAAAATGAAAAAAGGCCTCATTCCATGAAAAAAACATTTGTTGAATTAAAAGCAGAACCATTTACTCATTGCATAAGGATTAATAAGAAAATATATAGCTACGTAACTCAGTAACGAATAGAAAATTCTTGCCACAAAGGTGCCACTGGGACCTATTAGTGTTGAATTAATCCTAACCGACAAAAAGTAAAAATAATAGCTCTTCCGCAATTTATATTTAGAATGAAAATAATAGAGCTATTCAGCATGACTTAATTACTTCTGATGAATTCCTTTACTATAACTAACATAATCAAACTACTACTAATAAGCAAAAAAACAGAACTTGTATACTATCCACGCAATACTAAATCTCATCTTTTATATTTAGAATTATTAAATAAATTCAACTCTAAAACGACTTCAGTCCAATATAACAGACCCTAATATATTTGAATGAACACATATAATAGCTATAAAAATTAGTTTTAGTACGTAGGTAGAGCCTAAAGTAAAATGGTGCACAAAATTATGTACACCATTATACCAGGTCGTACCATGTTACCGCTAGCAAATCTGCGATGAATACCAAAGTGCCGTATTAGAATTATAAAAGTAAT
>CANNZV010001529.1:0-147407 GCA_947561585.1 Caprella mutica
CAGTTATATCGCACGGTTGTATCAAATGTGATGTCATATGTATAGTATATGTATTAAAAGACAGACCTCGCTTTAATTACCGAATTAAGACTCAGTTTAATTACCAAACAGTAATTAAAGTGAGGAAAAGTAACAAGAGAAATATAATTGTCACTCCTTCATCAAAAATCTCTTTTTCTATATTAAATTTGTTTTTTACGAGTTAGAGTACAATATATAAGCCTATTATAGTGGCTTATACTTAGATTTCTATAATTATTGTGTTACATTGAACCAACAGCAATTTTATGCTCCATGAAATATATTTGGTAGTAGGGTACAAATCTACCAAGTTCAATCCAAGTTATTAATTGGTTCTACATTTTCGGACACATCAGAAATGAAAATATAATAAGTGTTATTTAACTTCTATTCTAATTGGTATCATGAATAATTGAGATAAAAGTTAAATAATAATAATTATACAGATATTTTTTCGTGTTCGAAAATATGGGACCGTGCGAAACATGGAACTTGCCCTAAAATTGGATATGTTGAATTGCAGTACCAATTGCTTCTAATAACCTCCTCTGGATAATAATTCTGATGTTTATTTAGTTACCATGAAATAATCACAGAAAATTGTCTCCGTACGGTACTTATTTCGAACATACTTATTTCGAGACATGTCTCAAAATAAGTATGTCGAGAAATAAGTATGTAAGTTATGAACATACTTATTTCGAGACATGTCTCGAAATAAGTACCAAACGTAGACATAGAAAACGGAGACAATTTTCTGTGATTATTTCACGGTAACTAAAAAAAAATCAGAATTATAATCCAGATGAGGTTATTAGTAGTAATTGGTACGGCAATTCAACATATCCAATTTTAGGGTAAGTTCCGTGTTATCGCACGGTCCCATATTTTCGAACATGAAAAAATATCTGTATAATTATTATTATTTAACTTTTATCTCAATTATTCATGATACCAATTAGAATAGAAGTTAAATAACAATTATTATATTTTCATTTCTGATGTGTCCGAAAATGTAGCACCAATTAATAACTTGGATCGAACTTGGTAGATGTGTACCCTACTACCAAATATATTTCATGGAGAATAAAATTGCTGTTGGTTCAATGTAACACAATAATTATAGAAATCTAAGTATAAGCCACTATAATAGGCTTATATATTGTACTCTAACTCATAAAAAACAAATATAATATAGAAAGAGATTTTTGATGAAGGAGTGACAATTATATTTCTCTTGTTACTTTTCCTCACTTTAATTACCGTTTGGTAATTAAACCGAGTCATAATTCGGTAATTAAAGCGAGGTCTGCCTTTAATTACAATATACTATACATATGACATCACATTTGATACAACCATGCGATATAACTGTTGCAATAAAAATAATTATTAGGTAGTTTATATAATTACGATTGATATTAGCACATATATTTGTTGATTGTATAATTAATGTTGCATAATTGCTGAATATATAGTTAAGTATGAAATATATATGTAGTGGAATAGTTATGATCACTACAGTTTTACTAGTTAGATTAATTATCATGTAGGTAATTCTTTTATTGTGAAATTCGGAATTAATTTCAAAAGAAGCAGCTTCAAGGTAGAAAATTAGAAGAACTATTTAAGCTACCTATAAAATTTGTTAACTATTGCATCATATTACCTGCTTAATTAAGAACCATGGTACCTAACTATATAGAGAAATTTGTAGGTACTGAAAATATAGAACTCAATAATACTACAATGCAGAATCACAGTGTCTATTTCAGACGTTGGGTAGCGATTACGAGCGAGCAGAAATTAGTATAAAATGGTTAAATGTGATATCATTTGGACCAAATATATACCTAAATTACATAACTAGCATTATTTCTCAATAAAATTATAATACATTATCACACTAAAATTACTTTAGTCTCTCCTTAAAGTATTTTCTATGAAATATCTTATAAAGAAAACTAATTTCAGCATATACTCTTGTAAAATTTTTGTCTATGTATCATACGTTTTGAAACGATTACGGGACGAAACGAGTGTAAAATGGTTAAATATGATATCATTTAGACCATATATCAACTATTTGTATAACTAAATTACATAAATAGGAATATTTCTCAATAAAACAACTCCGTTCCGGTAATTCATGCTCCATTCCGGTAATTCATGTCCCATTCCGGTAATTCATGTCCCGTTCCAGTAATTGTATCATATCGCTTTTGAGACTATTTTAGGAGGGATTTACTTGTTATATACATGTTTTTCAACTTGTTTCACCCCTCAAAACTTGCCAATGGCCCAATATACTGGCGACTTCTGTTCATACTTTGAAACATGGTTAATAAATTGATTATACAGTTTATACTGATTAATAAACTATTTGTCTTCCCCATCTTTCTCCAAATGATGCTGAATTTTTTTCTAATATTAATATGATTTCTTGGGGAACACTTAAGAAGTTTAGATGACTTTACCTGTTTCTGAAGTCTGGTCACCAGTCTGAAAAGTAAAAAGTAAAGTAGGATTTGCGGATTAATTCTGCACCCAGGCCCCAACGGACCAACAGCCCAAGTTCTATTTAATTCCTATGTCATTAATGTCCCCATGTTCTTTATATTTGGTGTGCCCAAAGCCTTGGTCTGTGGAGACATAATGACATTCTTTTCAGACTGAGTAGAATGTAACTAGAATATTGTATTCAAACTTCAAAGGGGAAAAAATTCCACTGCATGATCAATTCAAAATCTCCCTCAGAAGACAGAAGCCAGACTGCAGGAACTGGCCACTCTGCATTATGCATAATGTTGTTATAGGATGCATATATATATTTATATATTCTTTTAAAATAATAAATGTAAAACCTAAAAGATAGAAATATTTAATTAATAAATAAATATAGTCATAATTTATAGTTTGTAAAATCTGAAATTTAAAGTTTATTATTAGATTATTAAAATATGTAAATCTAAAATTTATTAAATTAGTAAATCTGAAATGAAATAATTATTAGTACAGGTGTAAAATGTTTGTCACTAGTAGGTGATGCTTGATAATTAATTAGTAACAGAGTTGTATAGTTTAATTCATAGGTAGGAGTCACAATAAACAGTCAGTCTTAAGGCCCGTTTACACGAGGGGCAACAGTCGGGGCGAGCAGGCGCCTGTCACGCGCCTGCTGCAGCGCTTGACGCCCGTAGTTGTTCACACTGGTTTTTAAACACAGTCAACACACGCACCTCCCTCGCGATTCAGTTTGCTCTCAGACACCAGTGAGGATGGATGCGAGCGAAGAGGATCTCTGGGAAATTGTATTGGGGTGTGCATTAAGAAGAGAACGAAAAGCAGGCGTCGTAGAATTTGGGTGAATGCAGAGGGAGCAGTATCATGGCAGAGAGATATGGCTTGGATTGTAACTTTTTCATTATTAATATTACTAGCAACATTTCCTTTATCTATAAAAATAAAACTCACTGTCCATTTGTTTGATTATCCGCAATACGAATAGGATAGCAGTATATAATACATAACATAACACACATACATATAACATAACACACTTGATTGTTTTCAGTTATTTTATGTAAAACATATAATGTGATTAATTTGACACACTTTGTAAGTGACTCATAGATATAATTTATGGTATAGAAAAAGACCCAATTTTTTGATTAAAAACAATAATTCTGAAAAATTCAATGACTTATTATGCACTTAATGCTTAATTTATAAATCCAATTACTCAAAAATTCGGGCAATTTTACTAATATACATTTATACCACTGAAGTCTTTGAATATTGACACGCAGCGTGTGTACAGATAACCTCTCTTACTGAAGGGCCGTCACCCACTGAGTGAAGCACCTGTGAGGCGCCTGTCCAATCGCTACCTCGTCGATCGCTCCGTTGCCCCTGAGAAGCGCACGTACTTGCCTCACAGTGGGGCGAGCAGGCGCCTGTCAAGCGCTTCACGCCCCTCGTGTAAACGGGCCTTTAGTCTTGTTGGTGTAGTGTGTAGACCTAACTTTTTTCTCATGTGATAAACCTTAATTTGTGTAAGCTATTATCTGTGTTTGTTTCCTAATGTCATGTATTTCACAGATAGAATTGTATTTAAGCTTTATTATAGCTAAACTGTTAAATGAACCATTAACAAAATGTGTTACAAAATTGAGTTGTGTCTTGTGTTGATTGTAATAACCAGGGTAAGTGTCTACCTCTCAGTTTGTTTATATTTTTTGTGTATTAGGATGAATTATTGAAACTAGTTTATTTGTTTGTTACAGCCTGGTTATTTTGAAGATCTTGAATAAAACTAAAGAAAACTAAGATTCTTACTTCTACTCAACAATAGCTTTCATCTCAAGATAATAGTCAATAAAACATATTTAGCATATCTTAAGCAAGCTACTTATTGGAAAATAACTGATAAACTCTAATGTTTGGGAACACGGCCCCCCAACAATGTGTCTTGTGCCCTGCAGAGATTTTAATTTGAGAGACAGTTACTCTATGACTCTCAGCAGCAGATTCAGAATCTCCCATAGCTAAATTTATGGTAACATACCTAGGAATTAATTTAAAATTTTCCTGCAGCTAAATTAATGGTAACATAGGAATTAATTCAAGATCTCCCGCTGAGATCTAAAATTTGTCGCAGAGAGTCTTGGAAAAATGTTCCATATTCTGTAGGCTGGGGAACTGGTTAAGTGTTCTCCTAGAAATCCTCTATTTTGGCTTCTGTTTTCAGTAAAATGCATGTAAATATAGGAGGAAATTAAGAATTGTTTGCACAGAAAATGTTAAAAATGTCCTATGTGATAAAACATAGGTTAAATGAACAGTGGTTTTTACAAGTTTAAAAGTATAAGTTCATTACAAGTGATTAATATAGGTGATCACTCTGCGATGCTCTGCAGACAACTGACTCTAGAGAGATTTACACATACTTTTATATAATGATAAACAGGAAACAATTAGGTATACAACATGAGTCATAGCTAGAACCAGGAAATGTAATCATAAGACAATTTTGCTGAGTAGTTAAAATACATTAGCTAAATACAACATATGCAAAATATAAACATTAAACAATAACCAAGTGTGACTAATACAACACTATGTTCTGCAGACTGGCTCAGAAGTTCAGATAAATTAATGGTAGGGTAAGTTACGAATTATCTGTCAGTACTGCATCTTCGGTCATATAAGAAAAAGGCTGAGGACACTGGAGTAAAGACATGCTGCTTTATTACCTGGGGTGTCCGGGTCCCAAAGATATATTAGCACACTTTTTTTTGACTCCACAAGGCCAAGAGCCCAAGTAAATTAGTATGGCTCATAAACTCTCCGGCTATATTAAAAATAAGCTAAATTTTTCCAAATGATCAAATAATCGTATATTTGCTCCTATATTACATTGTAGCTTACTAGCATTATATCCTAGCATAGGAGAAATAAGATATTTCTGTTAAAGTATTTTATAGTTATTTATTCCTGCTTCATTTTTTTTATCTATTTCAGAATTCAGAGTGTACACTCTCATATCTGTGTTAAGCATACTTTATTGATTTCACTAGCTGCTTCTTCATTGCCTTTGCAATTAATCTTCAACACAATGGATGCTGCACTAATCAAAGACCGGGAGGCCTTCAAAAAGAGGGCCTTGGCTAATCCTACGTAAGTTTTGAAGGATTTTTTTTGTATTCTTGATTTCTCAACCATATTTAGTTCCAACCTTACATTCATATAAAATAATTATGTTAATACATAACCAATCTGTACTTTGATTGAAAATGATATTTGATGGAATTAATTTAATTTCAAATTACATATCCTAGCTATATTGAGGAATTTCAGCAACCCATAAAAACTAGACCTAACCTTTATAATCTTTTTTGTCATGTAATAATATTTCTCATAAATTGCATCAAGGATTTGCAGTCAGGTGTAAGCATCCCTCAGCAACTAGAATGATCAATATTATCTTTGTATTTTTATCCTTTTTCAGTGTTGAGAACAAGAGAGCCAAGCTCAGTCATGGCTCTTCATCACAGAGCAAATCCAACTCCAGTAGCAGCGCAGCTAAGAAACCACAGGAAGTCACGTGAGTCTAATATAAAACTGTGAATCATGCAATTGGATGAAAGTTTTATGTGTTTCCTTATCTCTTAAATTTCGAGACTTTTGTCTTCAAACAATGAAAACTGATACGAATTGAATAATAACTTTCAAGTTATGTCTTTCATTAGCTACTTAGTTAATTGTAAAATTCATTACTTTGTCAACTGTACAATGTTTCAGAAGTTTATTACAGTTTCAACTTCTTTAAATGCCCTGAGCTAGCTTTACCAAAACTGGAAACACTGAACACCTTCACAGTTAATTTCATTATTTCCTCTAGATTGAAGTCTGCCATGGACACCTCAAGCTTCAAATTCAGTGTCCTGGCAAAGATAGTTAGGCACATGCGCAGTCGCCACCAGGAAGGTGAAACGCATCCTCTCACCCTGCATCAAATTCTAGATGAGACCAATCAGCTGAATGTTAGCTCTAAGATCAAACAGTGGCTCACAAGTGAAGCACTGCCTAATAACCCTAAACTGAAGGAAGCAGAACCCAACAGTGGCAGTTGGGTGTTCAACCCTGCGCTCAATGTACGGGATAGGAAGAGTCTAATGAAGCTCCTAAGGATGAATGACATGAAGGGACTTGGGGGTGTGCTCATGGATGACATTCAGGAGAGTGTTCCAAACTATGAAAAAGTCATAAAGGTATGGAAAGTATTAGAAGAGGGGTGAAAATGTCTCTATCTGTATTATATTTTTAAGATTCAAGTTTCTTATAGGTTATTTGGTAGCCGTTGCTAATGAAGATCTTAAAAATACCTTCAATGTTGAGCTTTAAATAACTCTCTTTAGCATATGGAAATTCTGTCGTGTTTAAATCTTTTCAATCGTATGTGAAAATGGAAACTAAATTTAATATTTAGTACTTGAAGATAGGCTTACTCATTTCACATTTAGAATGGAAATCTTGAGATCTTACTGTATAGATAATATTTTCTTTTAGGTTACTTATCACTGTTTTCCATTCACTGATATTATTATTACCATTTACTACCTGTACTCTCCAAGATCATCAAGAATGAAATACTCGTGGTATCACGACAGACTGACAAGAAACAAATAGTGTTCTGTCACGACAAGTCCCTGGAATTCAATGTAGATGCGGATTTTCAGCAGTTATGGCGCAACTCTTCAGTGGATGGAATGCATGACGATAACATTGCTGAGTATCTCTCCAAACAGGTCAGTTATATTGACAGAAATTAGTGATGAAATGTGAATAATAAATGTGATTGATCTTATTTTTTATGAAGTTAAAATATTTAGACTTGAAGTCTATAGATTTATTTTTTCAAATTTTGTTGCATTTTCAGCTGTAATCCAAATACAGTAAAGTTATGAAGCTCTCGAGTTATGTGGGTCATGAGTTATGAAATGCAGTCGTGTGTTTTGCAATAGTTTTCAATGTTCAAATTATAGACAAATGATATATGTCAAGAATTGTGTCATGGTTCTCCCTCAATGACCATTTTTTTCTAATATTTTAATCATAGAAAACTATCTAGGGTAAGTTCTTAATTATCTGTCAGTAGCTACTACATTTTCGGACACGTAAGAAAGAATGATATGATAATTATTTATTTTTCATTTTAATTGGTATCCATGATACCTGCAGGTATCATGGATACCAATAAAAATGAAAAATAAATAATTATCATATTCTTTCTTACGTGTCCGAAAATGTAGTAGCTACTGACCGATAATTAAGAACTTACCCTAGTCACTAGTGCAGCTGAGTTACAAAGGAACCAATACTTCATAACTCAGGGGTTTCACTGTATACTTAAATCACAACTCTTCCTTTCAATTTTTCTCTTAACCACTTCTATTCAGTTTTATCTAACCCCTGACTTTTTCCTCACTGTTTTCTCACCTTTTTTTCATCTGCAGGGCATCAAGAGTATGCAGGATGTGCAGAAGGTGGTGAGACCTTTCAAGAGGAAGACAAAGGCACGCAGGAACCAACCTACAAAGATCACAGACAATGACCATCTGGCTCATGTACTCAAGAATTATGATACTGAGTTCTAAGAACTGAACTCTTAGTACCGCTATAGTGAGTTCTAAGAACTCTTTAATTGCTATCAGGTGAATGACGGGTGTAGTTCAAATAACTCATTGCTAACAGCTTTGTGGTTAAAATTAGACTCGGTAAACGCAATCAGTTTCTCCATATCTATTATCTATCATATCACATAGTCATCTTTTCAGTTTATCCAACCAGTTCCTGCATATAATGATTAATTAACCTATATTACTGTCTTCTTTTTCTGAACTAAACTGAAAGAGTGCTAAACATCATATCTAATTTTCTGAAATAGTTTAGATTGTAGGTTTTATTGCAAAATCTCATTGCTCTTGTACGTCATTACTGACTTTGGTAAAATAGTATTAAGATATTTGCATTATGTGATAGTAATGTATTGTATTTCCTAGCTATATGTTAGCATATTTAATAATGATTTTCATTGTAAATATATCCTCGTTGAAAATCGGTAGGTAGTAACTTATTGCTAAATATAACTGAGGTGAAATTATTCTTAATGTAGGCTCTGTATAAACTGTAGATATGAATATTTTTGTACGTCGCTGTCAAATAAATTGAAAATATAGTCTTTCTTTTCTTCATCCATTGTAGAAATGTAATTAATCTTGTTACGACTTCGATTTCATAGAAGCCATAGAATATATTCTAAATTGAGTTTTAAATTAATTGATATATCTTTTTGATGACAATTGGCACGAGATGAGTCAGATGACCCAAGTGGTTAAAGCACTAGGAGCACAGTCATCGCTTTTGATGGTCTGATAATAAAAATATCTTATTATGGTCAGTTTGTTTTTGATATGTAACAGCTAGCTACTAATTCTAATGGTATGAACTCCTGATCAAAAAACCTGAATATTTCCCAATATAACTTAACTAGTATAAATACCAAAGTCGTTATCGTGTACAAATCAGGTAGTATGTATGCATTACCCGAAATTGCAATGAAATACCTACAAAAATGTGGGTCTAACAAAAAAAGTTGTGAGTCTAAGTACAGGTAAAGCTCTTACAACGCCCAGTACATGTACCGTAAAAAGCTCCGCTATGCTATCAGCCTTCGTCGTAACGTTACATATATTAGTTTAATTGAGGATTTAAACCAAAAGATATTATACTACAATAAGGTACACTACTCTCGCCAATTTCTATTTTCTCTGCCACCTGGTCTTGAAAGCGGGAACTAGAAATGAAATATAGTAAGGACAATCGAGGTATGTTGTTTGCTTGACGTCATAACCGCAACATTCTAAAATCATATTTAAGACAATTGAAGAGGGTAGCATTAGAAAACTGTTTATTTATTTATTTCATAAACACAGTGATGAATACATTCATGTTATTCACACTGCTTAACCTTAATTTATTATTTGTGTGTGTTGCCTTGTTAACGTCACGGTCACAAATCAGTGAAATCACTTGATTTGTGACAACAGCTCACAAAGCTATGAGTTAATTCACACCATAGCTCCGCTCCAGTCACGGTCCGGTCTCATCCTGGTGCATTCACATGTTCTGTCAGGTCATGGTCCGCTCTCGCTCCCGTCCCTTCTGTATCATCTTATTTTGCAGTGATTATCATTGCACTTAATTGATGAACAGGATGAGAGAAAACAAAAAAGAAGATATTTTAGTTCATCCTATGCTAAACGATAGGAAGTATGAAGGACATCTACTCGTTGTATCCTCATCCAATTATAGATGACAAAATTAAATTTTCAGTTATTTTCGAATGACTATTGGAACTTTTGAAAAAAATCAGTCTAAAATTGAAAATAATTTGAAAAAATGGAACATGCCACACTGAAATAACAATCACTCCTAGAGAAAGACTGGTTGTATATCTAAGCCTCTAAGTTAAGAAATATGTATAATATTCAAGAAAAAACACTGAAATAATAAAACTGGAGCGCGGTGATAGTTCACACCGGTAACGATCCGCTCACGCTCCGGTCAAAATATCTTTTGATTGAATCGTGAGCGGAGCGTGACCTGACCGGCACTGCCAGTGTGAATATTTCACGTGAAATGCATTAAAGAATATAGGGCAGTGACCGGAGCGATGGTGTGAATCAGCCCTTACTCTTCAGTACCTACCCTAGTCACAACTGAAAGGATGGTTTCAAACTGATAGGAAGGTTTAAAGAAAGCAAAAAAAAAAAGTTTTATTATACCCAAATAGTGATCTTAATTTTCTCGTTCTGTGATTAAAAGATAGAGAACGATTGTTCAAACATGTTAAGAACTTGATGCACTTTTAAATTGAAACAATATCACTAGTTTTTGGCACTTCGCTACAAATTATTTCGACAAGTCCGATGTCTGGATCACGACCCAAAATTATTTGACTTTTCATATTGATATCACTTTTCATATTGATATGACTATTAATATTGATATGACATTTTTTTCTAGTGCAGTGAGGTAATTAGATGTGTGGTTGATGGGGGTAGGAATACTAATATTGATAGGTAGCGACAATTGAGTGATTTGTGACGTGACGTCAGCAGCAAGGGAACAAATTTAAAGAGAAAATTAGGAGTTTAGCAGGTTACATAATTTATTTAATATATATTTATTTACTTTATTGTACAAATTAAATTTTTAGAATCAAGAATTAAAAATAATGAAAGAGAGAAAACTTAATACTAAAAGATGCTATTGTATCTGTGTCCCAAAAATATATAGGTATCTATGAATGATGAGTATAAGATTTAATCCAAGTACGGCAATAGTGAAATAGTTTCCACCTCAGCATTCTCACGCAGAGTAGAATTTTTGAAGGGGAATATCACTGTTTTTGGGTCTGTTATATTACGGGTAGGTATATAATATTGATTTATTAGTGTTTTATATATGATATCACATGAGAAGTATCTATGTAGCCTACATAATGATATGTGGGTTTTTCCTTCATCCCACTTTTCAGGGGAATCTACAGGTGGTGGGATTTTCCTCCAATTAACATATTCCCACACAATACCCAATAAAGAAACATAGCAATTTCATTTCAGTACTGAAATTAAATAGAGGCAGGAACAAAAATCAGCCAGGCTCCAATATATTACAGGTTTCACAGCAGTTGGTACGAAAATGTCCCATTTTACAAACATGTTCTCATACTAGCTAAAAATAATTCCCAATTTAGACTCAATGACTCATTATATAATTTTTCGTGTTTAATACCTATAACTATAAGTCACCGCTAATATTTCTTGTATTGACACAAAGAATCGTTAGTCAGAAAGTTCTACACAGAAGATTCCCACTCAAAGATCAGTCTGAATCTGTGGATGATTCAAACCGCTGCTCAACTGCGTAAAATTAGTTTTACGATAAACTGATGTAATTTCTGTTGCCCATATATTTAAATATTCTTATAGATGATTTTTTAATGGAAATAAAGTCTCTTTACGTTTTTCATTCTTATTTTGTCACTATACGAATTGAGACGTTGGCGGGATTACACGGTAAACTGTTGAATTTTGGCGCAAAGTAACACGACTGAGGTAAACTTTGTCAAGATTGAATGAGACTCTCAATAATACAGAGGGAGGCACTGTAAAGAATAGAGATGACTCTAGATTTTAGATGACTCACTAAAGACTGCAGAAGACTCTCAAGACTCAAAATTTGTTACAACTTAGCTAAGTTAGTAACAAATTTTCTAATTCTTTGTCTCATATCTCAATATTAAATAGATTGTTAATTAATATTAATAAACTTTAGGATATACAGCTTAAATAGAAAGACGGTATCCAACATACAACCATTGGTCATAAAATTCATTGTCAGGTCCAGGTTTTTCCACCCTTAAATTCTCCTGATGATGAATAGAAATCTTTCTATTCGAAAGCTTGATATCTGAAAAAACCTTCAACGCAGAGTTTAAATAACCTCTGATATTATGGATTTCCCGTTGAGTTTGAATCTTTTCAATCAAAGAAGTAACAGATGTTACTTAAAACTAAACAAGTCACATTGAGTGAGCGACCGCGTGCGATTTTACTGGGATAGTTTATAACTTTATTTACAATTACTCCTATCCATAAGTCTTAAAGGTCCTCTCCAGGCTCCGGGGAAAAAATGAGTTTCTTACATATTATTGTAGAACTAAGGTCTACGATCATTATTCCGCAAACCGCATGCAATTCGGTTCAGTATATATTTTATTCTTTGCTTTTAAAGTTTTTTAATACTCTGTGAGCAACAATCAAGCAAATCTCCAACCTGACGCTGAGAAAGAAGATTGTACACTCTTTGTTTTGATTTCAAATTTAGATTTTCAAACAAACAATGCGTTTATGGCCTTTTTTTAGAATATTAATTGTTTCTAAAAGTATATAAACGTTTCTAAAATAAGCTTATCCAAATTTAAACATTTAAACGAATAATAGATAGATTTATTAAACCAAATTCCTAGTTGACAATCAAAACAAATGGTGTACATTCTTCTTCTTCAGACTGAATATTAGAAAGTCGGAAGTAAAGTAGGTTTTGTAGAGTTTGGATTAAAATAATCTTTAAAAGCATATAAAATTAATATATATGCTATCAAATTTTATGAGGTTTGCAGTAAAAGGATAAGAAACATTAGGCTCGTTGATCTAAGCAATAAAAAAATTTGCTTGGAGGGGACCTTTAAAGGTCACCTCAAAGCAATTTTTTATTGCTTTAATTAATGAGGCTAATGTTTCTTATCATTTTGCTGCAAACCTCATATAATTGAATAGCTAATTTTATTCAATCCTATAAGGATTCTGAAGGTTCTTTTTTTATCAAAACTCTCAAATAATCGTTTTACTTTCGACTTGCTAATTTTCAGTCAAGAAAAAAAAGGTACACCGTTCTTTTAATACCAGCTAGATAGGTATATTCAATCAATTATAAAATATTTGTTTGAAGGCATAAAATAGGTTATATTTATTATAGAAAATGTTTATATATTTCAGGGAATAATTTACACTTTAAACGAAGACCAGACATGAATTATTTTTTATAGAATTTAAATTGAATATAAAAAAAAGGGTGCACAATCTTTTTCTCCAGTTCCATATTAGCGTTTCGGAATATTGTTGTGCACAGAGTGTTAAAAACTAAAAAAATGCATAAAAAATATAAACTGAACTGAATTTTATGCAGTTTGCAGATTAATGATCCTAGACCTTAGTAAGTTAGTTCTACTATATTATGTAATAAACTCTTTTTTTCTCGGAGCACGGGAAGGACCTTTAAGACCTGAATTTATTATTCTAAATGGGTAAAAACAATTAAATGAATATTACAAGAAATACTATTTGACGTACGACTGTAGTGCCATCTTCTGATCTGTTTTGATCTAATTAATTAATATACAAATGATATACATACTATTATTAATAGTGATTAGCGGAACTGTTTCATATGAACTCATAATTTTTTTTAAAATATTAATTGATTGAAGTAATAAAATTAGATATGATTGTATTTAAAGTTTATAACGTATAGAGGGAGTTTTTAAGAGAGGCTAAACTAAACCTGTAATCTCCTAAACCTCAAAATCATCTCAAAATGCGTTTGAATAAGAAGCGTACTTACGTAAGTCAGTCAATTAAAAAATATCTCATAAGGTCTAGATTTTTTTTATCAATATCGTATAATTCGACCAACGGAAACTTTACAATCTACAGGGAAATATAAGTCTGATTTTATGTAATAGTAGTACCTATTATCTGATTATCTGATATCATATTTAAAATTGCCATTGTGTGTAGATTATTGTGTGTAGATTATTATTTATTTACTGTAATTTACTGATATTATAGGTATTGCAAAATTATATCTATCACGTTGGTACATTCAATTTATAGGCTACAATTTTCGTGAGATATAAATTTAGATCATGAATAAAATTAGACAACATGTATAGATAATCTGTAAAAACCGTTCAGATTTTTATTTGATAAAGTAGTAGATAGAATCCAGTCCTATTCAGTCATATAGACAGTAGTGTTTGAATCGGATTAAATCCCATTAAACAAATGACAATCGTTGATAACAAATCGAAAGCACTCTGTCGCCTGTGACGTCAGAAGCGAGAGAAGTGAGCGCAACTTCGCCATTTTAATTAGGATATACATAAGTTTAGTGAAGATATATGTAGGACTCTTGTTGTTTTTCTTTTTTATTAACCTCATGACAGACATAAACAAAAAATAATATAAAGTCTTATAAATTAGGTACTTGATATATATATCTAACTGAATCAAAGTAAAGAACTACCTAGGCTAAAAGAATAAAAAAGATAGCCAAACCAGTCCCATCCCTGCTTAACAAGCGAACGAACGAATGTCATTCTCTCTGAATAGTGTTAGTGGACGAGATTCACAGTCTATTTAATCTTTGAATATTTTTTTCTAGATCGTATAGTATATTGTTAACATTATCAAGGACGTTTTGTAGTTAATTAAACAGACCTAGTTACCTAACTTTAAAATGGATTCTGCCAATAACCAGCCTCAAACCAGTAATGAAGACCAAAAGAAAAACAAAGTAAGTTCAAATTGTGCTCTTTGTCATAAAGCTAAGATACCTAGTTAGGCTGAAATCTAAATAACAATACATATTTATATTATGATATTTGATGGTTAAGGCCTACCTAACTTTAACCTAGCATACGGCCCGTGTTTCAAAGTGTGGACAAAGTCGCCAGTATATTGGCAACTTTTGAGGGGTTAAATAAGTTGAAAAACATGTAAATAACAAGTAAATTACACCCAAAATAGTCTCAAGAGATACACATGCATCAGACATGATGCATAAGGATGTTTTCAAGTGTAAAATCTTCACTAGGAAGTCAAATTTCTCCTTTAGTTAGAGTATCTTAAATGTGGTGACCTGGATCCATTTTCTCACTAAACTGGCGACTTTCCTGCCACACTTTGAAACATGGCATACGGCTAGGCATAAATTATAATGGCCAATGGGTGCCATGTTATAGAGTATCATAGTATGTCAGTTAAAGCCAATTAATTGGCTTACATTTCAAATGGTCAAAACTCAAGATATGTCTATTTGGCTTAAAAATTTGAATTCATTCCTATGTTTCCTCATTAATTTTGGCTTGAAATTTTAAAAAAATGATCCAAATTGGCCAGTCTTCAGAAACTGGTAAACTGTTAGTCGATATTTCTTATTTTGTGTGTAGCAAAATTAATGTAATTATAGGGATTCATTCAGAACTTGCAGAAGTGCTCTTAGCAAAATTAATGTAAACATAGGAATTAATTTAAAATTGTTTGGAGAGAATATCCTAATTCCCAAATATCTCCCATATTCTGCAGTCTGGCAAAATTAGCTTGGCTCAGCTGCTCAGATGTTTCAAAGTATGAAACATCTGAGCCAAGCCTTCGCCTTGTTTTGGGCTCGTGACTGTTATTTTGACTTTAAAGCACTCCGATTGCAAATGGTGAGAAATATCTATTTGTCTCCTAGGTATGTTACAATGTTAATTTGGAGAGAATTTATGATAACTTGATTCTTTTGGAGAGAAATTTCGTGATTTTTGGAGAGAGCTAAGGAGACAAATGGAGAGTTTAAGATCCATAGTATTTTACTTAGATAAGTTGAAAAACATGTAAATTACTCCCCCAATTTCCAAAATAGTCTCAAGAGACCTAATTTCATTATTTCATAGAATGTTCATCACAGTTCATGGAGTCACCGACTCGTCAATATATTTTTTTTCAAAAATATGTCTACTTAAATTAGTAATCCAGTTGCCAAAATTTAATTGCTATTTCTGTATTTCATGGTCAACATTCAACAATACTGAATACTCAATAGCCAGGTAATAAAGCATGTCCAAACTTGCCATTTTAATGGCGAGTTTGTGACAGTTATTTCGAGCCCTTCAATTGCAAGTGGCGAGAAATATCTAATTTTCTCACTTACGAGAAATATCTAATTTTCTCCTATGGTACAATGTTATTTTGGAGAGAATCTATGATAATTTGATTATTTTTGAGAGAAATTTAGTGAATTTTGGAGAGAGCTGGAGAGACAAATGGTGAGTTTATAAGTCATACTATTTTACTTGGCTCAATAGTACCCACTACCCAGATATTAAAGCATTAAAGTTATTTTGAGCCCTTCAACTGCAAATGGTGAGAAATATCTTATTTTCTCCTATGCTACAATGTTATTAATATTTTGGAGAGAATTTATGATAATTTGATCATTTTGGAGAGAAATTTGGTGGTTTTTGGAGAGATAAATGGAGAGTTTATGAGCCACACTATTTTACTTGGTATAGTACCTACCTATATAATTATTTATTATCATCAAAAGTATACATAAATATATATTCAGTGATCTGTGCTATTAATAACTGCAGATAGCTATTAGCAACAATTCTCTTTTCTCCAGAACCCAGTCTGTATTTCATGATAATTTTCACCGACATGTCGGTAGAATTTTTCCCTCTTTGAAAACAATATTCTGGCAAAGATGAAGAATATTTAGCCATTTGTTCTCATGTTAATATCAATTTTTTGAGGATAATTTGGAAAATGTTGGTAGATCAGCTAAATTTTTTGGTGGATTATTTCAGCTTTTGAAAAAGTCAGTGGAATCTTGTGCACCAAATACAGACTGGCCCAGAACTTAGACTGATGCCTGTCATTGCCTGGTAGGCTGATGGGAAGGCCACAGACTATTGAATATACTCAATATAGGCTATATAGCCTATATAAATTAATATAGGAAGAAGTTTTTCACTGCTATTTGAATGCTAGTGACCAAATAATTATGTAGGGGGGACCGTATCAGCCAATCAGAGAGAGGCATACCGTGACGTCACATATTACAAACTTACATACCTACATGATACAAACGGGTATAATGTGTTTATGTATATAACGGACTTAATGGTCAGAGCTACATATTCTTTCTCTACCATCCATCAATAACTATTAAAGAGAATGAAAGCAGATATCTTCCTATATTCAATGGTCTATATTCAATATATTTGCAACAAGCTTGAGTAAATATTTTTTCAGCCAGATTGAGAGATTATAAAATCTTCAAACTTTTTCAATTAAACTTTAGATGATTTTCAGTTTTATTTAAATATTTTATTCTTATAAAATGTATACCTACTGATGATGAAGAACAATATTGATAACATAAAATAATAAATAAATAGTCACTGAATTTTGTGATGCCACACATCTGGCAACACTGATCTCAGCACAATGTTGTTCAATATAGTTAAGCTGAGTTGCCAATTTTAAATCTAATTGAAGTGTTCATTAGTCGTCTATATATTGGAAAGATTTATTTTCACACATTTTAAGTCAACAATATATCTGCGACTTGGTACATTCTCTTAAACTAGGTCAAGAGATGCACATGCTTCAGACATAAAGCATAAGAATGTTTCCAAGTGTAAAATCTTCACTAGGAAATAGAATTTCTCCTTTAAAGTATCTTCAATGTGGTGACCTGGATCCATTTTTTCACTAAACTGGCGACATTCCTGCCACACTTTGAAACATAGTATGCACAAAGTTGCCATAATATTGACGACTTTGAAATAAGTTGTAAAAACTAGAATTAACTGTTAAATCACTAATAAACCAGCCATAAGAAATCCACATGAATCATAAATTGCATAATGATGTTTTCAACAGCTAATGGCCTATTGCTTCACTTTGAAATGAGTTAAATGTGGTGACCTAGGTCTATTTTCAGACTTTCTCTACAAACTGGCGACTCCTAAATTCTTTCCACACTTGACACTTTGAATTATGGCTAGACCAAAGTGCAAGAATCAACTGGGTACTGCAGTACTGCTAAAGTGCTAAAATGTTCTCCCAAGATATCCTCTATAAACTATATTGATATCTAAAAAATAAGGATACATATTTGCACAGAACATATTAAGAATGCCCCATATTCTGCAAACTGGTAGATTAATGTATGTAACTTTAAGGCCATGTTTCACAGTGTGACTGGCAGGAAAGTTGCCTGTTTGTTGGGAAAGGCAGAAAATAGACCTAGGTTGCCACATTTTTCTCATTTTAAATTTGATATTTGGCTTCTTAGTAAAGAATTTACAGTTCAACTGTTGAAACCATCATTATGTATGACTATTTCATTAGTGAATTAACCGTTCATTACAGTTTTTTCAACTTAATTCACCCCTCACTAGTTATCAATAACTTAATATATTGGTGACTTTGTGCATACTTTGGAACATGGCTTCAATGCCTCAGGCCAGCAAGTTAAATAGTATGGCTCATAAACTCTCTATTTATCTCTTCAGCTTGCTCCAAAAATCAACAAATTTCTCTCCAAAATCCATGTTTCATAATGTGACAGGAAAGTAGTCAAGTTTTAGAAACTTATCTAAAAGCTGAGCAGCTCATCACAGTATGGCGCACGTATGTTCTATTAGATAGGTAATTTGAATGAAGATTAATGATGTATGGAGTGAAATTGATAATTATTGTATCAAATTTATGACTGATGGCACCTGAATCCAATGTTTATACTACAGTTTAATTCTTTGATTGAGATGTTTAATTTGGAATAGAAATTTTCATAGAAAACTGTAATAATTATAATTTTATGGGATAACTATTGTAAACTTTCTGTCTGAGGTGTAAATAAAAACTTATGTTACATGAGTCGGGAGACGTGCCGTTCTCCGAATCCCTCTGCCAGGTCATTAAACAATCATGAAGTGTTTAATACAACAAACTAGCAGATACAACAAACTACATAACAGACAATTATGTTGAAATCATTCATAGAAAGTACAGTGGTGCGCCACTCAGCTTTTAGATACTGTTGCAGTTTGATGAGAAATTGGACTTAGGTTGCCACATTTAACTCATATTAAAGTAGATATTTGTCTTCTTTGTGAAGAATCTACAGTTGAAAACTTGAAAACATTATGTTTCATGTCTGATACATGTTTATCCTTCATGGCTATTTTATTAGTGGTTTAACAGTTGATTACAGTTTTATCAGCTTATTTCACCCCTCAAAAGTAGTCAATATATTGGCAACTTTGTGCATCCTTTAAAAGATGGTCCAAAATGACCAAATTACCATAAATTCTTTCCAAAATAACATTGTGTCATAGGAGAAAAATAGATATTTTTATTTGCAATTGAAGAACTCAAAATAACTCACGAACTTGTCATTAAAATGGCAAGTTTGGACATACTTTATTACCTGGTAGACCAGTCTATTTTTGGTGCATTGCCAAAAAATAAACAATGTCCTTTCTTTCCTTTTTATTGGTGCCAGACTGTATTTCATGGTAAATTCTACAGTTTTTTTCCCCTTTTGATTAAATTATTCTAGCAATGTTGGTGGATTTTTAGCTATTTATTCCTATGTTACCATTAATTTTCGGTGGATAAATTAGGAAAATGTTGGTGGATCAGCCAAATTATTTGAAATATGATTGTGGATTTTTCAGCTTTTTGAAAAAGTCAGTGGGTTTTTGTGCACCAAATACAGACTGGTATTGGTGAGTTTAAGACAACTATTTTGAGCCCTTCAATAGATAATGTAGAGAAATATCTACTTTTCTCAATGCTACAATGTTATTTTGGAGAGAATTTATTATTATTTGATCATTTTGGGAAAGAATTTGAGTTCTTTTGGAAAAAGTTTCATTTCAGTGCTAATGAACAAATGGAGTTTATTACCACTGCAATACTATTTTTCTTGCATATTTACATTATGCATGTAATTTGCTGAGAACCAAAGGTGAATTATCAAATTCAAATATATTAGCGTGGTTCATGAACTCTCCCTCCATTTCTCTCTCCACTTCTTTCCTTCAGAAGCTAATTTTCTCTCCAAAAATATCTCTCCAAATTAATAATAGAAATAATAATTATCATAAATTTTCTTCAAAAACACATTGTAACAGGATTTCTCTCCAATTTCAATAGAAGGGCTCAAAATAGATGTCATTACTCATTAGCATGTAGCTTCTCCCTATTAAACGTTATATTAATTTTGTGTTCCCACTCGTGGTGCGAGTCCATGTTTCAAAGTATGGACCAGTTGTCAGTATACTGGCAACTTTTTAAGTGTGAAATAAATTGGAAAACCTGAAATCAATAAATAAATAAAGTCCAAGAGATACGCATGCATCAGACAATATAGACATGAAGCATAAGGATATTTTAAAGTCTAAAATCTTCACTAGAATGTCGAAGTTATTCTTTAAAGTATCTTAAATGAGGTGACCTGGATCCATTTTCTCACTAAACTGGCACCTTTCCTGCCACACTTTGAAACATGGGTATGAGTGATCGCCCGCCTGTATCAGTTAGCAGGAATCTCATTTCAGAACTGAAAGTTTATCTTTTTACATTTTTTTCGGTTTTCAAGCTATATGGTTATACCCAACCAGTAATCTTTAGATTATATTCTATTGCTACTCTGAAATATTCTGAAGGCTAGATTAGTAGATATAGCTAACAGATTAATTTTATAAAATACATGCTGCAGATTTTCAAGCTCTCATCATGTTCTTGATGTATTATAAAGTAATTTCATTTAAATGATTTTATTATAATTGACTGTATTTAAATGTTATTAGTAAAATTCTAGCCTAGCTGAGAGGACTATTCTTTACACTCTAGTTTTCAAATTTTGATATTTTTTCTCCAATTTACCATGGTGATGTAAGAAGAAATTTAACACTACACTTTTATCCTGTTGAGGTATTAAAAGCATGACCTTTCTTGCCTTTCTGGCAAGATAGTGACAGTAATTTTCCACCTTAAATTTTTGATGGTGAATATATCTAATTTTTACCTTTGCAAAAATGTCGTTTTGGAGAAGAATTTAATTTCTTTTGGAAATAGCTGCACAGAAAAATAAGGATTCATCATCACTATTCTACTTTATTTCAATTAAAGGGATATAGAAACCAGCGAAATGTAAATGAATATCTTAATTTAACTGCCATATTCTGAAAAAGGACCAAGATATCATTTGAGGCAATTGTTTTAGAAATTTACTTGTTATGTACACATTTCACAACTCATTTCATCCTTCCAAGTTTCTAGTGAGATTTTTTTACTTGAATTTTTTTTACTTAAGTTTTAAACATCTCCCAACTGACTGAGAAATTGGTCCACACTTTGAGACATGGTTTTTTTTTTTTTAGATTATTTGAGAACTCAGTAGCGTTCAGTACTTCTCAAACAAATTTGCCTATCTGTTTGGATTTGACCATTCTTTTTTTCAATCAATTCTTTCTGTTATTATACTGTGCTTGCGTTTGATTTGTAGACTTGAACATGTTTTGGAATTACTAAAGTATATTTCATTGGAAAAAGAATTCGCAATAAACTGGTAGAACATCAAATGAACAACATCTAAATGTTTAAAGACATATACATTGGAATGTTACAATAATGCAAAAAAATGAACAAAGAAAATTAGAAGAAACTCCTAATCTTATTTAACTTTTAATTTCTTTTATATCTTTAACTAATTATTCTGAAAATATTTAATTATAAACATTTAATATATAAGTCGTAATAAGAAACTGCAAAGATTTCTTTCATAGATTTGATCATTATTTCTTGAAATATAAATAAATTATTTATTATTAAAGAAGAAGTCACAAATAAAGTGTCTTATTATGTGAAATTTGATATTGTAAAACAATTTTCTCTCTATTAATAATAAATGCACTGTACTAATATAACTATATTGCAGTATAAATATTTAGGAACTTGGCAATCTTTATCTTGATTGGTGTGGTACCAATACTTTCGGTATCTGTACTTGTTAAATGGCCATCTTAGGTATCTATATCGAAATATCTGTGATTCTTAGGTATCTGTATTGGCAGATTCACATATTGGTACTTCCATCATTTTATAATATTGTGCAAGTCTGACAAATATTTATTCTTTTATAGCGATTTAGTCTAGAAAATGAATTCCTCACCATTCTAATAGGCAGAATTACCATGCTTTATTACTCCTCCTAAAATGACTAGTAAACTTTTTTAATGGAAAATTGTAGAGGATATCTTTTAGCTACTGCATTCACTTGGTGTTAAAGTAGGAAAT
Organism: Caprella mutica; assembly: GCA_947561585.1. Lineage (NCBI taxonomy): Eukaryota > Metazoa > Arthropoda > Malacostraca > Amphipoda > Caprellidae > Caprella > Caprella mutica. Next base: position 22,296 of record CANNZV010001529.1, read on the forward strand.
TCAAGCCATTGTTTGGTAAAGGTTTTCAATTTACCTCATTCTAAATTGGAAAGAAACAACTGAGTGCTAAAATGTCTCTAATTTTTATTTAGGAAAATCCCCTCCTCTTTGCCTAAATAATAATTTCAACACCTCCTCCACTTGGCATTAGTTGTGATGTTTCTGTGACTCTTGATGAGCAGAAGTGAATTAATCCTCATGTTTTACTTTCTATGTGCAGTTTTTTCTCTATGATTCCTTCTGTAAAGTATTTCTTACATTTTTGAAATAAATGAAACCAAAATTAATTATTGCAGGCTTAGCATTATGGTTTTATTTTTATATTTAAAGTTAGACTAATAAAATATTTTAAATTAGAATTCAATTACTTGAACCATCTTTCTATTCATTTTAATCTGTGTGCATCTTTGTTTATGATTTCATTCTTACGGTGTTAATTTATAGTGAATACATCAGAATAGTGCTAATTTATATTACATCAGAATAATGCTAATTTATATTACATCAGAATGATGCTAATTTATATTACATCAGAATAATGCTAATTTATAGTGAATACATCAGAATAATGCTAATTTATATTACATCAGAATAGTGCTAATTTATATTACATCAGAATAGTGCTAATTTATATTACATCAGAATAGTGCTAATTTATATTACATCAGAATAATGCTAATTTATATTACATCAGAATAGTGCTAATTTATATTACATCAGAATAATGCTAATTTATATTACATCAGAATAATGCTAATTTATATTACATCAGAATAATGCTAATTTATAGTGAATACATCAGAATAATGCTAATTTATATTACATCAGAATAATGCTAATTTATATTACATCAGAATAATGCTAATTTAAAGTGAATACATCAGAATAGTGCTAATTTATATTACATCAGAATAATGCTAATTTATATTACATCAGAATAGTGCTAATTTATATTACATCAGAATAATGCTAATTTATATTACATCAGAATAGTGCTAATTTATATTACATCAGAATAGTGCTAATTTATATTACATCAGAATAATGCTAATTTATATTACATCAGAATAGGGCTAATTTATATTACATCAGAATAATGCTAATTTATATTACATCAGAATAGTGCTAATTTATATTACATCAGAATAGTGCTAATTTATATTACATCAGAATAGTGCTAATTTATATTACATCAGAATAGTGCTAATTTATATTACATCAGAATAGTGCTAATTTATATTACATCAGAATAATGCTAATTTAAAGTGAATACATCAGAATAGTGCTAATTTATATTACATCAGAATAGTGCTAATATATATTACATCAGAATAATGCTAATTTAAAGTGAATACATCAGAATAATGCTAATTTATATTTGATGTTGATACAGTCAGTTTGTAATTAGATATTATTTTTATTATATTTCAAATATTGGCTTATATTCAGACTTTGTCAATATTCAAGTAAGAAATTGTGGTTCCTATAATTAAATTTTTTTCTCCAATTTCACACTTTTCTCCAGCAATGAAGATTGTTTTTTTAATTCATCTCCAAAATATTATTCTGTTTTCTATTATTTTGCCATTTGTACCCTTGATGACTGTGCATGAATGAAGAAAAGTAAAGGACTTTGCTGTGATAAATTGAATGTGTGGAGCCTAGTGACGAATGTGACGATAGCGTCACATGTAAAACAATTCAGGAAATTTCAAAATTAATAAAATTAGTACATATATTAACTATTTATTGGCTACTAACTAGACACATTTGAAGTTTATTAAATGTTAACATTTGAAAATTAATTCCGGTCATAACTTAATTTCCATCCTAATCATCAATCTCCTCTTCTTGGCTCTATTTTGAATTGATCTAACTATTTTTTTTTTACAATTCAGTTTTTTCTGTTAAATAACTTTGATTCTTTTTACTATTAGCAACAGATACACACCAATTTATGAACATATAATACGATACCTCTGACTGAAAGGCTATAGTTTTCTATATGGATACAATCTATTTCTTAGTGTCAAAACATAAGAATTAGTCAACTCTCAGACCAAATTTCAGGCAATTTGGTTGAATACTTTTTGAGTTATCAAGTTTTAAATGACCTTGACCTTTGACTTGATCGTTCTAAAATATAACTGACTAGTGCCTGGTTAGTAACCAAATTCCAATTAATTTGGTGGAAGAAATTTTGAGTAACTTGATGAAAATTAGATTTATAAATGCCACCTAAAATATAACTATCTGCAATTCGTGAAGGTAACATGTCTTCAATTATTGTACTTACAAAAAAAGTAATAATGATGAAAAATATATTTTTGAGACCTCTTATAGTTTTTAAATTCTCGCATATCTCTCCCACCAATTTGAACTGCATTTATTCACTTCACTCAGAGATTGTGGCGTGAAAATATCCTCTCTATGGTGTAGATAAATCCTAACTGATAATTAATTTCAAGTCTCTTAATATATTTAATATTTTGGTTCTACTTTTAAAGTTGAAATGTGGTTCTATTATATCATATATGTACAGCCATTTGTAAATATGTTTTTGACAAATTGAGTCCATATTCTTGAAGAATATCTTATATTATGTAATGGTATTAGTTATTGATAAACTGATAAAGCAAGATTATTGATAGCTTTTTATCTATTTTCATCTATATTAATATGAAATTCCATCTAGTGATAATAGAAATAAATGAGAGATCATTTGAATTTGATAGTACATCCAATTAAATTGCCGTATAAAAACAAATAGGATATAAACACATAAAAAGATAAAAACTAAATTGTTTTTTCACCATTTCTTATCTATAGCCACTGTTAATCACAGATCACTATATTTTGAAAATTTGAGGTGTCATGCACATTGATATTGAGTCGATAAATTATAATCATTGACAATATTACAATTAATTTAAAATATAATTACAATGATAGCTTTTAGCATTACAAAAGTGAATATTAATTGTTACTTCATTGTGTGATATTCCAATTAATTGGTGAATTAATTTTTGGATAATGGCTGTACATTGTAACTATTTGCGTTGTTTAGCTTTCTCTGAAAGGAATTATTTTTTTAAAATTATTATTAAGGTCTAAATGAAACCACCAACAATTTCTCAAACTAAAAACAGTAATATGTTTTATTAACCATCTTCCTAACTAAAGGCATATTAAACCTGATGTGCTTATTTTCCTGATGATATGTTACGTATGGCATCTTGCACTTCATTTTTATTGGTTATTTTCCTGTTAGAGAAAATCAGTCCTTGAATTATCAGTATTTTCCTCCATTTTGAAAAATACGATGGGTTAATATTGTAGAATTTTTCCTCAGATTTATGGGATAATTGTTGCATTTTCCTGCTTGGCTTAGTTCCATTTTGTAGCAATGTTATGCAGTTGCAGTGCTGAGTCTAGTGCTAATAAGTTATTTTCTAATCACATCTGCAGAGTTACCAACATTCACACTAGTTTTACTATATAGCTTCTACATTTAGCTCACTATACACTTTATATATTTTTGTGCTAAAATAACTATAGTACCTCTATAATGTTGAAGGTCATTCAAACCAGAACACTACTCTAGTCACCAGATACTCTGCTAGATTTATTGTTTGCATTACACAATACCAAATTGTTTACATTAATAACACTTCAAATTATTAGATAGTTATGATTTGCAAAAAATTACTTAATCATTTTATTATTAATGGAACAAATTAGATTTAAAAACCAATGGAAAATGTGGTCACTCAAGTAATACGAAAAATATTCTGCTTATCAGTTAAATAAATATAATGCAGATATATTGAAATTATATTTGTTACTTAATTTGACAAATATATTTCTTAATTTTTTGATAAATAATTAGTTTCTAACTTTCTGTGCTCTTCTTTAAAATATTTCATTAAAACTGAAATAATCATAATTTTCTTGGAAATTTAGAGTAGTTCTATAAATTAATTTCAGTATATTTTATAACTATCATTTTTTCACCATTGGTTAGCTGTACAAACTTTCTCTAAAATAAAGTTAAACAACATATATAATTTGCACAGTTGTTAATAGCAATCAATATATGTATTGGTCAGTTGAGCTCAGTGTTAGCTTGGCTGCTGTGTGGGCAGTGTGTTGCTGCTGCCTCTGATCTAGTCTGTGTAAATGAAGCTAATAGTTATGTCTACATTACATGATCTTACTAAGATTTTACTGTTGGAGGAAGTAGAGAACAATACTTCATGTGAAATAGATGAGGTGAATTATGCTCTATTATGCCCTGTGTAATAATTTTAACAATATTTATTTATTGATTTGACATGTGTTATTTGATCAAGTGGTGCCAGCTCATTGAATATTTAACAGTCTATTCAAATATACCTTATCACTTCTAATCTTTCTGCTTAAAACTTTATTACTCTACTGGTTCTGTGTAGTGTCAAATGAACAAATTCCTTATTACTTTTTATATCAACTATTCACCATAGTTAATTGCTTAATTTCCATAATAGTTCCAACTGTATGATTTTGCCATAAAGACTTTTATTTGTATAAATTAGTATGAGATTACTGCAACTAGGGTTAGTTATGAATTATAAGTCCGCTCCATATCTTTGGTCATATAATTAAAAACCATATAATAATAATTATTTAATAACTATGGTTTAATTAATAATATAACTAGTTTAATTATCATCCATGATACCTGTAAGTATCATGGATATCAATAGTTTATTTTTAATGTGTATCCATGATACCTGGATAAAAAATAATGAATTATTACATAATTTCACTTATATGACTGAAGATGTGAAACTGACAATAATTTGTAGCTTGCCCTAGGTTTATTTTCTATATTGCATTAACGTACCAAATATGAATGGTCACTTGTTAATTTGTTCTAACCTCTGACTCGCGAGCTGTGGGAGTCATTAGGTGCAGACAGGTGTTCAGACACACAGCTGTTACCACACCTGCTATCAGTGGCAGACTGATATCTTTAGAGCATTGCACTCAAATAAATATGCTAGACAATTATAACTGTTAATAACACTGGGTATGCTAGTGGTGAATTTTTGAGTGATTTACTTATAGTTCCACTGAATTGCTGTTAATTTGTAATGCATCGAGTATATGTAATAAAAAAATGTAGAGATGTTAGGAAATTTTTAAAGAAGTATGTTCATATCCAATAATTTCTCATTATTCAAACTGAGTTTAGTGAACCATCTTGTGATTAGATTTAGCTGTTCCAATTTTTACAAAAGTTCTTCACTTGTGACGGAAACTAAAATTACCTCATTAGAATTTTCTTGCTGTGATTTCTACTTATTATTTCTAGCTTTGTTCTTTCTCTTCTTCACAGACGGGGAGCATAGACCCCCTCCACCTCCTGAAATGTCTTGACAAGCTCCTGAACCTCTCTGGTGGCATCAAGAATGTCCAGTGTGTCCAGCGTATACTGGGGTAAGGTCTAGCAGTTATAACTTATAAAGGAGATAGGAATTTGTTGAAATTATTTATGTTCTATTTGTAACAGTGCTAACCAAGTGACAGAACTGTATCTAGTGATATATTTTTTTAGTAGGGTATGTTCTGAATTATTGATCAGTTTCATATTATTGATCAAACTTATTATTAATCGTTCTTCTTTAATGACTGAAGATGTGAAACCAATCAATAATTCGAAACTTACCCTGTATTAACTTTTTCAATTTATTAATTTTACTTAGTTAATTTTGGATGATATTTAATATAAAGCCTTATGTTACTCTATACTAATAGTGTTTTTTTTATTCCTTTTCAGACTAATGGGCAAGTACTCCAGAAAGCTCGTCAGCAAGTGTGTCTACCTAAACATTCTCTCTGCCACTGACTCAGATATTCTGGAAATGTAAGTAGATAGGTTATCTCTAGTATCTAGTGCATCTATGCTATTGTGCTGTGTATCTACTGTACAAAAGCTTCTGATGTTATGAGAGACATTCTCAAAATAAACTGTTTGGCATCAACATTATATTTATATAGCAAAGGCAAAGTGATTTGTCTGCTGACTTTGTAATTTAATAGACCACTTGTAAAGTGTGTACTTCAAAATTTTGAATTGTTTAGCTAGAGATTCAATCCTATTTCACTGATAAATGATCTAGATTTTTTTTTTTTTTTTTTTTGATATAGATAATTTATCTTTGAATGAAACCTACTGTCTAAATTTTTTATTAAATAGATAAATAAATTATGTTAATCAATTGAAATTAATAATTCTTTCCACTGATTACTCTTTAGTTGACTGTTAGCTCACTTATTACTTTGGTACTTACGTAATCATCCAAATAAGTATCCAAGTCCTAAATCAGTCACTTCCCCCCACTCACTCGTGCTGTTTGTTTGTGTGTTAGGTTTTACGATGCAGGTGGCTGGATGATGGTGGCAGACTGGCTCATCTACAGCATTCACAAGCAGAACTGGCCTCTGGTGGAGGTTATACTGGACCTGCTCAACATCAGCCCCATCACACTAGACAGGTTGCAGTTGGATGCGCTCATCATGGTGAAAGAAGTGAAGTACATATCTGGGGCCTGTCCTTGTAAAAGTGAGTCTCAACATATCATTTACTTATAAAATAATAACAAATTAAGCATGGAAAGTAGGAATAAGCTATGTTGCTCAGTAATATGGGCTGATATTCTTGGTTCTTGTCAACATTTCGTTATTATAGAGCAGTGTTTCTTAAACTTGGGTTAGTTTCTTCACCCGCTTAAATAAATTTATTACGCTATAGCAAGTTTCTTGGGATATGAAAGGATAAATCATTTAATATTACTGTTCATGTAATAAATAATAGTTAATGAATACACCTCAATAAAATTATGACTGAAAATGTTGCAGGGGAGTAAGTAGATTAACCAACTAATGGAGAACACTACAATAATACTCCATTACCCTACTAAATATTTAAATTATCTTGCTAAGGTTAATTCACCTACAGTTTAAGAAATACTGCAATAGAGAACAGAATTTTTTTTATCAAATTTACATTTTTTGTGAATGAGTTTGTTGTTTTGTTCGATAAGAAGCAGATAAAACTATCACAATTTAAGTTATAGTAGAAAGCTTAGTGTTGTAGAATTAACATCAACAAAATTTCTTTGCTTTTTTCTCTACAAACTTGTGAAATTAGTCAAGTTAGTCTCCACGTGCTCATTGACTGATCACTTTCCTCTTTGACTGCTTCTTCCAGTCCCTTGTATTTGATTTCCCTTTGAAGTTAGCGATATGATCAATGACATGGTTGAAACAGACGTTAAACCTCTAATAAATTAAATCAGTGTCTGACGGACAATAATATTGCAGTGGACCCTTCCTTTATGTACCACTTCTTGTTTGTTTGCGATTTGACAATAGACTTTCTTATTTAAATAGGTGTGAACGAGGGAATAAAGTAGCCAATTGAGGGCAGCAATGTCACACAAGCGTTTTTGGAGCATTTTCAACGTTCCAAAACCGTCGCGTAACATGGATACGTATGAAATGGGTTTAACAATTATTTTCTCAGTCAAAAACGCCGTGCAAATAACGCTCGTGTGACATCGCCCTCAGAAAGGAAAGTATTCTTTCCTTCAGACAAGAGATCTTTCAGTCTCAGGCATATTTCGATATAGAGTACAATATTAGGTAGCTTGGTTTACACATTGAATAACGTACATATGGATATAGAAGGAAGATTATTTTAAGATGGTATATAAACGGTCTTTCAAATAGTTAGGTTCAAGGGGCTTGAGTATAAATCATGCACAGGAACAACAAAATAATTAACAAAGAATGTATATAAAACATTAACGGTTTTGGTATCAAAAATGAAGAATGTCCCGATACTGTACTCTTCCATAGATTAGATAACATGACCCAACCTACTTTCTTACACTAAGGTTGTAGTTGGTACTATTTAGTAGAGCTGCAACACACATAATACGACACTGGGGTGAAGACTTCCATAATTAGGTTTTCAAGACTACTCCTCTGCTAATTAAAATAAAATTACGTATTAATATTTTCAGTATTATCTATACCAGTGGGTTCTTAAAGTATTTTTCTCAAGCACCCCCTGAGCATTGTATTGCATTGAAATAGATTGAGAAGCTACAGTTCGAATATATTTGGTTACTATGATTTGAGAATTGAATATGCAAATTGAAAAAGTAAGGAAAATGATAGTTTTATTTTCATAATGTAAAATTATTTTTTTAGGTAAGGAAAATTAAAATCCATTAGAAATTAAAGAAAACCATATAATTTGTGATTATAATGAAGTATATTGTGTTAGATTATAGTACAGAAGGAATAAAAGTTCCTTCGAGAAATCCCACACTCAGAGATATAAAAAATGTATCGAAAGCCACAATGATAATTAGGTGTTTATATCAGAAAATTTGTAAACTTTTATAACTACCTCATATCGCAATATGCTGAGGAAAATATACTTCATTTATATTCTGCATGATATTAATGGCAAGAACAGAACTTATAAACAACAGCCATCTCATGCACCCCCTATAAACAATCCATGCCCCAAAGGGGTGCCGCGCACCCCTGTTTAAGAACCACTGATCCATACTATAATAAGAGCCCTGTTCGTCCGTCCGTCCGTGTGTCACACTTTTTATCAAGAAACGCAAATTAAAAGGAAAAATAAATCATTTGTGGCAGTATTTTGACTACGGGCTACAATAATAATTGACACTAATAATTATTTAAAAAAATTGTATTGTGGGTTATTAGATTTTTTTTTGTTTAATCAGAATATGCGTATCCATAATACATGATTTTATTCGAATATAATTTAGATCCAATAACAGGTACTGTACTAGTTCAAAATTGAAACAGAGAGAATTTAATTAGTGTCTCTCTTATTAGCCATATAATTATTTGTTGAGAGAGCTGTATCTAGACTACCGGTTTCCTAAAATAGCTTTGTTCGTTCCTAGTGAAATAATAGGACGGAAAAGATGTGCTAAAACTATGCAGATTATTTAGTTATTAATATAAGCCGTGCAGAGGCAAAAAAATAAATTGAAAGTGTAAATTGGATCGATAATAATATTAGAGGTGATTAAAAAAACTGAATTTCTAGTTTGAGGAAATTGAGAAAAATGTAATTGGTATATATACATACTTATGTGAATTTCCTCACAGATATTAGTTTGCTGATGGTAGACCATTTGGTTGACAAATACGTGTATAGTGTCACTATTCATTTAAAAAAAATGAGTAATGGAATTTTTGCAACATATTGTAGAACAATTCAGCAGTGACTGAGATGCTTCTTACTAATAAACAGATAATGAATAACATTTCACTAAATGTTACGATAGTTTTGATAAATTGGGTCTCAAGTAAATTATTTTGGAATGGTATAACAATAAATACACATAGCTAATTATTTTCTTTTAGTGTAGAATCTGATCTTTTATTAGTATTAACTGTTAGGCTAGATAGCCTATACATGTTATATTCAGACAAAGGTGAATTTATGATATAGTTTAGGTATTTCAACTCATCTGAACATTAAGTATTAAGATCTAAAAAGATTAGTTTCAGATCCTGTTTCTAAAGATAATTAACATGCGTTTCTTCCCACTAAATTTTCAGAAGTTCAAAACATGGCTCACTTGCTCATTTTGGACTGGACGCGTATGCTGCAAGCTAAAACTAGTGCTGAGAGCACACAAGTGAGTGACACGAACTCAGAGTCTAATTCTACTGAACCGCACACAGACCCACCAAATGCATCAACCTCCAATGGAACAGACAGTGAGAAAGCAGAGAGCAGTTCAGAGAAACCTCCTGTAGTTAGTGAACCAGTCGCTGAAGCCCCTGTTAAAGCCCCAAAAGGAAGAGGCAGACCCAAATCAACCAACACATTGAAGAAGAGCAAATTAAAAACGTACCCAAGCCGTGCCAAAACATTCACCGTTGTTTCCAGATCCATTGAAAATGACCCTAGAACTAAAGTGATCAACCACACTGCGCCAGTTTTGGTCTCGACTCCTGTGCCAGAGGCTATTATCGAACAGGTGAAAGCCTCTGGAAAGAGTTTGGTTCAAAACACTGGTGCTAGGGGTAGGAAGAGAAAAGTTGCTCAGAATAATCTAGACAGTGGTGATTCCGAGAGATCTGAGTCTCCCATCAAACCTCTCAAAATAACAATTAGAAATGGTAAGCAAGTGCTCTCAGAGACTAAGTTAACTACCAAAATCTCTCTTGTCAAAAGTGAAGCTGATGAAAAAGTAGTTGAAGAAAAAGTTAATGTTATTGCTGATGTTGAAGCCCCTGAAGCAGTTAAGAAAGCCCCTGAAGCAGTTAAGAAAGCCCCTGAAACAACTGAGAAACCCCCACGGCTACCTTCTCCAAAAATTGTTAAGAATGAAGATGAAGACAGTGATGAGGACTTTGTTGTTACTTTTAAAAATAAGAAGGAAAGGAAATCGTCACCACTGAAGCCTGCTAGGAAAAAGATTCGCTCCATTATCGTTTCCAGTGAGGATGAATCTGACGACAGTTTGCCAGACGTCACACCAGGTGCTGTTGCGAAAAAGGTGAAGTTAGAGACCAAGGAGAAACCAAGTGCTGCTCCTCTTGCTATTAAACTGAAGGAAGTACGCAAGGAAGACTTCAAGAAGATAGTTAGGAGTGATAGTGTGACAAGTGATGGTGAGAAAAAGGTGAAAACAGACAGTGATTCAGATAGGAAAAAATCTAGAAGTGATGATAAACATAGGAATGATAAGCATAGAAGTGAAAAAAATAAGGAATATGAACGGAAGAAGGAAAAGGAGAGGGATAGAGATCGTAAAACTAGTGATAGGGAAAGAAAACACAGTAGTAGTAGTAGGGATAAATATAAAGAAAAGGACAGAATAAGTAGTAGAGATAACGATAAGAAGAAAGATAGAAGGGAATTATCAGACAAAGATAGATTAAAATTGGAGAAAACAATCAAACCTATGAGTACAGACGGTATGGCGAAGATTCCGAAAAAGCCTGCAAGTTTTCTGGACGCTCTAGGCGCAGCAGATTCAGTCAGTACCGGTGAGAGTCAACTGAGGAAACCTCCCATCAAGATGAAGTCTCACGGCTTCCGAAGCACTGGTCTCCTGGATGCCGTTGCCAAGCCCTCTGCTCCCGGAGTAGCCGGCAAGAGAACAATTGCCACTGCTCCCATCGTGGTGAAGCAAGGGGACAAGTATGGCATCAAGAGGGATGGGGTGGATGCCAAGAGACCCCTGGAGGAGCCTGTGGCTAGTGGTGAGAAGAGGTTCAAGTCTACCATATCTTCCGTACCGCTGAGTGGTGATCGACCGGGAGGAGTCAAACTCATATCTCCTAAGCGACGTAAGTATTTTACAACTCTTCTTCATCTGTCTTCTTCATCCTATTGGGTGATAAATTAACGATTAAACCCCCACTGTCTTCATCACCAAATTACTTGTGAAGATCGTCAGAGAATTACCATTTATTTTGTCTTACTAGAATGTATCACTATATCATTTTACCATAAATTGTGTTTTTCACTTTAAAAATAAATACATTGGGGGTTAAATGTATTTCTAAAGCAACATAATTTGATTGCTAAACTAGAGTAAGTCCCGAGTTATCGGATGGTTCCACTTTTATGGACCCCTTAAAAGTAGCTGAATAATAATTATTAGTTGCTTTTCAATGGTATCCGTGATATCTGATATTGCCGGAAAAGTGGAACTGTCCGATAACTTGGAACTTACCCTACTTTAAAATTCTAATCAGAAAATGATATTGATACATTCTAGTAAGACGGAAACCCATAATTTTTAAGTATGAGAGTAAAGGTTGACTTCTAACCCTACTTCACATGCAGTCACTAGGGTTGACGAGTATAAATTATTCTTATTGTGTAAGTTAGTTCTCAAATCTTCCAGTCATTTTCTGTCTTACAATTAGTCCGAGAAAAAAAATATACAGCAGAACACCTCTACTACGAAATCTTGATTTCGACAGAGTGTATTTGAGGATGGAATATTTACTATAGTCATAGGTTAAGTTCTTAATTATCGGTCAGTTCCCCATTTTCGGACACGTAAGAAAAAATATATAATAATAATTAATTTATTTTTTTTTGGTATCCATGATACCTACAGATATCATGGATACCAATAAAAAATAAATAATTAATATTATATCGTTTTTTCTTACGTGTCCGAAGATGGGGTACGGACGATAATTAAGAACTTAACCTAGCTACTCTTGGAATCAGAGAACTCGTTTTAAGGTAGTGAAATAACTACAAATATATTCCATTAGTACGGTTAGTTCAGACTTTAATAATAATATTTCAGTAACAATAAACAAAATCACTTATCTGTAAAAAGTTTTCATTGAAAGCCCTACATAGGAAATGTAAAAACAGTTCATAGCAGAGGGAGCTTATAACGGCGGATGTTCATATCTCGATTGTTCGTAGTAGGGGAGCTTTACTGTATTTAAATAGATTTGCTATAGTAACTACTTGATATGAAGTGACTGACTATCATAACTCTATATACCATCTTTACAACTACCACGAGGGTTAACAGAAACAACCCAATGGCTACCATGTCTTAATTGGTTGTTAGTTTTTTTCTAAAACTTTGTGAAATGAATTAAACTATTCCTATTAAAACAACCAATGATTAGATGTTAATGAGATGACTTACTTGGGTGCTAGCTATGTAGAATACTTAATTAGACATGGCTATGTAGTTATTTCGCATTTTCTTGAGGAAGGTCATTCTTTTTACCAACTACTGGTGACCCAATAAATGTGTGGTGAAGTAAGGTTAGAGAATAAACTAGTGTGTATGTGTATGTTTTGTATGATTGTGTATGTGTAACGTACGTTTCCTGTGGTATACAAACGGCCCAAAATATCATTACATGTCTATGCTGACTAATATACTTTTTTTTCTTAGCAGTGTTTCTCCATATAATGTGCTATTAATAATTAGTTCCACCCGCCAGCTGTCAACCTGCTGGCTGAAGTGAATCTTCCAGTTACCTTTTTATTGTTATCAGTGTTAAGTCATTTAGATCTGTGCAAATTTTATTACTACGACAACATCTACAAGTAAAGTGACCTTACGTACCGTCTACACCACGACCGAATGATAATACAACAAGGTGAGTGTCACGTGCTATTTAGATTTTGTTTAGTTACTAAGATTTACGTATTACACTGCTAAATACTGATGCTAGTTATTGTTTAATTTTTACGGTATTGCACTACATATTGTGATGCTAGTATTAAAATATTTACGGTAAATCACTAAATAATATTGTGATGCTAGTATTAAAATATTTATAGTAATTTATTAACTAAAATGCAGTGAGTTTCGTATTTAGATATTCAAGGTAGGTATTATTTCATTTAGATATTTAAACATTGATATAATTACGATACTAGTTATTTTTATTTTCATAATGGTTGTATTTGAATATTATGATGTAACATATATTATGTTTTTGTACTATTAAGATATGTGATGCTACAGTAATAAATATTATACGATGCTACAGTACTGAGAAATAAAATACGATGCTACAGTATTGAGAAATATAATACGATGCTACAGTATTGAAATAAAATACGATTCTACAGTATTGAAATAAAATACGATGCTACAGTACTGAGAAATATAATACGATGCTACAGTATTGAGAAATATAATACGATGCTACAGTATTGAGAAATAAAATACGATGCTACAGAATTGAAATAAAATACGATGCTACAGTATTGAGAAATAAAATACGATGCTACAGTATTGAGAAATAAAATGCGATGCTACAGAATTGAAATAAAATACGATGCTACAGTATTGAGAAATGAAATACGATGCTACAGTATTGAGAAATGAAATACGATGCTACAGTATTGAGAAATGAAATACGATGCTACAGTATTGAGAAATAAAATAAGATGCTACAGTATTGAGAAATAAAATACGATGCTACAGTATTGAGAAATAAAATACGATGCTACAGTAATTAGAAATATAATACGATGCTACAGTAATTAGAAATATAATACGATGTTACAGTATTGGAATAAAATACGATGTTACAGTATTGGAATAAAATACGATGCTACAGTATTGGAATAAAATACGATGCTACAGTATTGAAATGAAATACGATGCTACAGTATTGAAATGAAATACGATGCTACAGTATTGAAATGAAATAAGATTCTACAGTATTGAAATGAAATAAGATTCTACAGTATTGAGAAATAAAATACGATGCTACAGTATTGAGAAATAAAATACGATGCTACAGTATTGAGAAATAAAATACGATGCTACAGTATTGAGAAATAAAATACGATGCTACAGTATTGAGAAATAAAATACGATGCTACAGTATTGAAATAAAATACGATGCTACAGTATTGAAATAAAATACGATGCTACAGTATTGAGAAATAAAATACGATGCTACAGTATTGAGAAATAAAATACGATGCTACAGTATTGAGAAATAAAATACGATGCTACAGTATTGAGAAATACAATACGATGCTACAGTATTGAGAAATAAAATACGATGCTACAGTATTGAGAAATAAAATACGATGCTACAGTATTGAGAAATAAAATACGATGCTACAGTATTGAGAAATAAAATACGATGCTACAGTATTGAGAAATAAAATACGATGCTACAGTATTGAGAAATAAAATACGATGCTACAGTATTGAGAAATAAAATACGATGCTACAGTATTGAGAAATAAAATACGATGCTACAGTATTGAGAAATAAAATACGATGCTACAGTATTGAGAAATAAAATACGATGCTACAGTATTGAAATAAAATACGATGCTACAGTATTGAGAAATAAAATACGATGCTACAGTATTGAGAAATAAAATACGATGCTACAGTATTGAGAAATAAAATACGATGCTACAGTATTGAGAAATAAAATACGATGCTACAGTATTGAGAAATAAAATACGATGCTACAGTATTGAGAAATAAAATACGATGCTACAGTATTGAGAAATAAAATACGATGCTACAGTATTGAGAAATAAAATACGATGCTACAGTATTGAGAAATAAAATACGATGCTACAGTATTGAGAAATAAAATACGATGCTACAGTATTGAGAAATAAAATACGATGCTACAGTATTGAGAAATAAAATACGATGCTACAGTATTGAGAAATAAAATACGATGCTACAGTATTGAGAAATAAAATACGATGCTACAGTATTGATATAAAATACGATGCTACAGTATTGAGAAATAAAATACGATGCTACAGTATTGAGAAATAAAATACGATGCTACAGTATTGAGAAATAAAATACGATGCTACAGTATTGAGAAATAAAATACGATGCTACAGTATTGAGAAATAAAATACGATGCTACAGTATTGAGAAATAAAATACGATGCTACAGTATTGAGAAATAAAATACGATGCTACAGTATTGAGAAATAAAATACGATGCTACAGTATTGAGAAATAAAATACGATGCTACAGTATTGAGAAATAAAATACGATGCTACAGTATTGAGAAATAAAATACGATGCTACAGTATTGAGAAATAAAATACGATGCTACAGTATTGAGAAATAAAATACGATGCTACAGTATTGATATAAAATACGATGCTACAGTATTGAGAAATAAAATACGATGCTACAGTATTGAGAAATAAAATACGATGCTACAGTATTGAGAAATAAAATACGATGCTACAGTATTGAGAAATAAAATACGATGCTACAGTATTGAGAAATAAAATACGATGCTACAGTATTGAGAAATAAAATACGATGCTACAGTATTGAGAAATAAAATACGATGCTACAGTATTGAGAAATAAAATACGATGCTACAGTATTGAAATAAAATACGATGCTACAGTATTGAAATAAAATACGATGCTACAGTATTGAAATAAAATACGATGCTACAGTATTGAGAAATAAAATACGATGCTACAGTATTGAGAAATAAAATACGATATTACAGTATTGAGAAATAAAATACGATGCTACAGTATTGAGAAATAAAATACGATGCTACAGTATTGAGAAATAAAATACGATGCTACAGTATTGAGAAATAAAATACGATGCTACAGTATTGAGAAATAAAATACGATGCTACAGTATTGAAATAAAATACGATGCTACAGTATTGAAATAAAATACGATGCTACAGTATTGAGAAATAAAATACGATGCAACAGTATTGAGAAATAAAATACGATGCTACAGTATTGATATAAAATACGATGCTACAGTATTGAGAAATAAAATACGATGCTACAGTATTGATATAAAATACGATGCTACAGTATTGAAATAAAATACGATGCTACAGTATTGAAATAAAATACGATGCTACAGTATTGAAATAAAATACGATGCTACAGTATTGAAATAAAATACGATGCTACAGTATTGAAATAAAATACGATGCTACAGTATTGATATAAAATACGATGCTACAGTATTGATATAAAATACGATGCTACAGTATTGATATATAATACGATGCTACAGTATTGATATAAAATACGATGCTACAGTATTGATATAAAATACGATGCTACAGTATTGATATAAAATACGATGCTACAGTATTGAGAAATAAAATACGATGCTACAGTAATTAGAAATATAATACGATGCTACAGTAATTAGAAATATAATACGATGTTACAGTATTGGAATAAAATACGATGCTACAGTATTGAGAAATAAAATACGATGCTACAGCATTGAGAAATAAATACGATGCTACGGTATTGAAGTTAAATACGATGCTACAGTATTGAAGTTAAATACGATGCTACAGTATTGAAGTAAAATACGATGCTACAGTATTGATGTAAAATACGATGCTACAGTATTGATGTAAAATACGATGCTACAGTATTGATGTAAAATACGATGCTACAGTATTGAAGTTAAATACGATGCTACAGTATTGAAGTTAAATACGATGCTACAGTATTGATGTAAAATACGATGCTACAGTATTGATGTAAAATACGATGCTACAGTATTGATATAAAATACGATGCTACAGTATTGATATAAAATACGATGCTACAGTATTGAAGTTAAATACGATGCTACAGTATTGAAGTTAAATACGATGCTACAGTATTGATATAAAATACGATGCTACAGTATTGATGTAAAATACGATGCTACAGTATTGATGTAAAATACGATGCTACAGTATTGATATAAAATACGATGCTACAGTATTGATATAAAATACGATGCTACAGTATTGAAGTTAAATACGATGCTACAGTATTGAAGTTAAATACGATGCTACAGTATTGATATAAAATACGATGCTACAGTATTGATATAAAATACGATGCTACAGTATTGATATAAAATACGATGCTACAGTATTGAAGTTAAATACGATGCTACAGTATTGAAGTTAAATATGATGCTACAGTATTGATATAAAATACGATGCTACAGTATTGATATAAAATACGATGCTACAGTATTGAAGTAAAATACGATGCTACAGTATTGATGTAAAATACGATGCTACAGTATTGAAATAAAGTACGATGCTACAGTATTGATATAAAATACGATGCTACAGTATTGAAGTAAAATACGATGCTACAGTATTGATGTAAAATACGATGCTACAGTATTGAAATAAAATACGATGCTACAGTATTGAAATAAAGTACGATGCTACAGTAATATATATTATACGATGCTACAGTACAAATGGTACTATACGTTGCGTGTTCATTTGAACGGATAATTTATTCAAGGCTACGTAGCTTAATTTCAATGCAAGATAAAATATCTTCTATTGTACATTTAATTTCTATTCACAACATGTAGCATGCAATAAGTACCGTAGTTAACCAATTGTAGTTGTACATAATCATTGCTAGTTAAAAACAAAACGTGCCACGTGATGGGCCACTTTCTAATTTCACATTTTGATAAATTTACATATATTTTTTCCTCAAATAAATTTTTTTAGAATAATTCATATAAATTCATTTGAATATACAATTTTATAAATGTGTTTTATGAGTTACGAATATAGTAATATTACATAATTAAATATTCTGAATCGCTTTAGGACCAATGGCGAAAGGTTAGTTTTGAGTGTAGCTACTGCTCCTCAACTAGCAACTACTATCTAACCTTGATAAGAGATTGGTATATTAACGCATGAATTTATTAGGTTATACCTAAATTTGATTTTAATACACTTGAAAGAAACTCTAACTACAAATAATAGATAAAGACTAACTGCAAATAATAGATAAAGACTTTAACTACAAATAATAGATAAAAACTTTAACTACAAATAATAAAATAAAAACTTTAACTACAAATAATAGATAAAAACTTTAACTACAAATAATAGATAAAAACTTTAACTACAAATAATAAAATAAAGACTTCAACTACAAATAATAGATGAATAAGTTAATTAATTACAATTACATAAAAACGCTAACTATGAATAATAGGTCAATACTAAATATAATTACTAAATGAATGTTTAATAGTATTCACCTGATTTAACAATTACTTTGTAGTTAAATAACAATGAAGCTTCTCAGTTTATGACTTCAGTCAAATTCAGTTAGAGATTACCAAGTTACGAACAATAACGATAACATCAATTGATAAGCTCTCTGCAAATACGTTCTGAGTTTTTATCTCAAAATACGTTCTTGGTTCTTGAATTAAGTGGAAGAGTTAGATAAGGGACTGATAAGACTGATAGTGAAGCGTGACGTAATAGATATACTTTTGAAGTACTCCAGAGAAAATAATTCTTTCAGTACTTCCGTTATCAGCAGCTAACTAGACAATCAATAAATCTGAAATACTTATGAAGTAGAGGGAAAATTAGTTAAAAATTCTATTATAGTTCTCCCATCCTTCTTTATTATTTTGAATAGATGAAATTTTGAAGGCAATTATTAACTATTTTACAGTATCGATATCGGAGAATTAAGATCGTTAAAATTAGGATCGATTGTTTTTCATTTTGTGAATCGAAAATACAAATAAGTAATAAATTAAATTGTTTTTCTGAAATATTTAGAATGTGGTAGAAATCAACTAAATTGGCTCCTCAAATATAAAAATTAAATACGAATAAAAGAATATATACTTCAGTGAGATACACCACTCTCGAAAGTTTCCGTTTCATAAGGTGCCATCTAGGTTCCATAGCTGTAAATAAAATTGAAATATAGTAAGGACAATCTAATTATATTGTGTGTGAGGTAATAACAGCAATACTTTAAAATCATATTTAAGTCAATTAAAGAGTGTAAAATTATTTATAAACAAATTTTATTTATTTCAATTATAAAAAACGGAAATAGATCTGTTCAATTTATTTACTGTACATAACCTTAATCTTTTATCAATATTTGTTGCTCTTGATTACGTCCCGGTCACAAATTAGATTTGTGACAACAGCTGACAAAGCAGTTACTATATAAAATATGGAGTAACAACGGCTTCAGTACCACAGTAGGAATACACAATAAATATATACTAGTGACAATTAAGTGATTTGTGACCGTGACGTAAGCAAGGGAATAGAGTTGAAGAGAAAATTAGGGCTTTAACAATTTAAATAACTGAATAAATCTATACATGTTTTTTTATTATATCAATTGATTTATAGTTTTTATGAATTGTTGATTTTAAGCATTCGCGCCCTGAAAACATCTCTATTGTCCTTACTGTATTTCAATTAGTACCTAGATAACACTGTAAAAAGCTTTAAAATGTGTTCACACCTGCATTTTTTCTTCATTGCTGAAGGAAAAATTTATTTAAATTTTTCCTTCAGCAATAGAATAACTCGAGTATTATACATTTTAAGAGGAGCTTCTTCCAAACTATTCATCCATATGAATCCCAAATTGTTTCGTAGGATAGTAATATTGATTTAAATGAATTTACGTTAAAAAAAGGTACTGATAAAACTAAATCTTGATGAGAAAGTCAGAAAAATATTGGGTTGTCTATTGCTACGATAAGTCTTTGTTACTTCATATTTTTAAAGTTCATTCTCGTTGGTATGGCTATGAAATCAGATCAATTTGCCTAAGGTTCAATTGTATGGTATAGAGTACGACTATAAGAATCACTTCTTAAAAGTATTCATTTGAGCTGTTCATTCACAGTGGTTACATATCGGAAACAAAATAGATATGAGAGATGAACCATTTGCTAACTTGAGTTCACTTCCTATCAAATAATACTAGGCACTAGTTTGCCCTAACTACTTCATAGGGGAAGTTCTTAATTATCGCTCAGTTCCTCATTTTCGGACACGTGTAAGAAAAAAATGTATACTAATCATTATTTTATTTTTATGTTATTTGGTATCCAGGATACCTTAAAATAAAATAATAATTATTATTATACATTTTTTTTCTTACGTGTCCGAAAATGTGGACCTGACCGATAATTAAGAACTTAACCTATGCGAAAATTATTCATTTGAGTGTCAACTGTTTTGCGGTCTGTTATCTTCTATAGGATATTATAAACTAGTCACCCAGTGTAGCTAATAGCAGTTTGGGGTTGCAGACGTTGCTGTAGCCGTCATGTTGATTTGGCAGAAATGTGCAGTGAATTTTAATTCACTGTTGAAAGAAGAAAGCAATTTATACAAAGATAGCTGATTCAAAACAGTCTTGAATTTACTCAAACATTGTACCAAAAATGTATTTCATATATGCATAGTCATATACAATGACATATTTTTAACGAAGTTTTTCTGCACTATTTGAGCGGCTAAGGACGTCTGTAACATTAGTTCAGAATTAGAAACTGAGCTTGAAACCGCTGATCAGTTTACTTTTAGTTATCACATTTTTTCTAATGGTTTGTGTTTTTCCTTTTGCAGGTGTGTTGTGTAGTGCCTTTACCGTGTGTATTATCATTCGAAGGTGAGTAATGGAGAACTGTAGCGAGTAACTCTACTTGCCACAACTCACTATTTAGAAATGAACTGCCATAGCAACCAGTTCCACACCTTTACTGGTAAATACTTTGCCGATCAATCTCTATGCTATCGGAACTGTGTCCGTAGAAAATTAGGCAAAAGAACATTTTATAATATAACTCCTTCATTCCATAAAGCGTGTTCTAGAGTTTCAATTCAGTTCTTTGAATTTGAACATAAAATGAATGAAATAGAAATTGCTGCAATATTCCATCACAGATAATAATTTTATAGGGTTTAAATGTGTTATTGCCCAATGGTATACTGGTATCAAATATAAAATCAAATGATATGAAATATTTAGTATATATTGATAATATGGGATCTAATTATATTCTTCAATTTATTAATATGTTTAAATTTATTAATCAAGAATGCTCTATAGGGGAAAAATCACTAATATTAAACGACTCCAAAGAATATTGATTTAACGCTCGAACTCGCTTTATGGAACACTTGTTTAGGATAGACAGACCTGACTGCCAATGGTGGGGCCATAGTAGAGTGAGAGACTGTCCCTCTTAATTGTCAAAGGCCCCACCACATTTTATATCTGGGTAGTTCTATTTCCTTCAAACTATTCAACACTCCAAGGAAACTGGAGAAGGTACTCCAATTAGACGCAAACTGAATGAATCCATGTGTTTCCGTGGAGTAACTCACGAATCGGTCCGTTTCACATCTTCGGACATAAAGGAAAAAATGATATATTAATAATTTTAATTGGTATCCATGATACCTGCAGGTATCATGGATACCAATTAAAATAAAGTAATCATTATTATATCGTTTTTTTCTAATATGACCGAAGATGTGAAACTGACCGTTAATTCGTAAGTTACCTCATATCCTATATCATATTTTGTGTGTGTTCTTCCACAGATTGTAGAGGAAGGTAAGTTGCTTAGTATTTCAGTACTTTCCGCTCTTTAGGACTCTCTTTGGGGTGGTTGTGACAATATGCGTTTAAAATCATAGATCCCGAAAATATTATAGACGTAACGACAGGAAATGACGTTTAATACTTTATACTGCTGGTGTAGAACTATTCAATACTCATTAATTCTCACCGTCTACACTATTTTCGAGATGTATTATTTTTAAAAGCTTACTGTCACAACCCTATCCATGGATGTGAACTCTACTACAAGTCTTATTGAGCCCAAAGTATTGAAATAATTAACTGTGATTTCTAGTCAATGTGTAGATAGAAACTGTCAAGAAAGAACATCAAGACTGATCGATGTATTAACGTTGAAATATCTACAGTACAATTACTTCTCGTAAATTATTTAGTATTTTTTCTTCAAATTTCTCAACACATAGTTATTTTTATTAAATCTGTATGAGAAATTTGATTTTTTTCTCGTGA
Source organism: Caprella mutica (assembly GCA_947561585.1). Lineage (NCBI taxonomy): Eukaryota > Metazoa > Arthropoda > Malacostraca > Amphipoda > Caprellidae > Caprella > Caprella mutica. Next base: position 44,771 of record CANNZV010001529.1, read on the forward strand.
AAATGTTTCTTCTTCAATTTCTGTTGAAATGCATTTTTGAGTGATACGAAATATTGTACAATTTTTTTTTCCAATCTTGTGGAATGGTAATTAGCTATATATAGGCAAAAGCAGAGAACAAATATGATGAACGATGATTAGTGATGAAATCATTGAAATGATCATAATATGACAAAAATGAGAAATCGCGATTATAATAAGAATGGAATCAATTATAAAAAAATGAAAATACTGGCGTATTAAGTCTATAATAAAAATTATCGTATGAAATTAGGATTCCGCAGTTCTCACACCGGGGATATAACCTTTATGGTATGATAACCATTCTCATAGTACAGGCAGGCCCCTATTTAATAAAAATTGTACTTATTTCGAGTCATGTCTCGAAAGAAGTACCGTTCGTAGACATAGAAAACGGAGATAATTTTTTGTGATAATTTCACGGTAACTAAAAAAAACATCAAAATTATAATCCAGATGAGGTTATTAGAAGCAATTAGTTACGAAATTCAACATGTCGCATTTCGGGGTTAGTTCCGTGTTATTGCACAGTTCCATATTTTCGAACACGTGAAAATCTCTATATATTAATCATTATTTAACTTTTATTTCAATTGGTATTCATGATACCAATTAGAATAGAAGTTAAATAATAATTTAATTTTTTTTTCTGACGTGTTGAAATTGTAGAACCAACCAATAACTTGGAACTTAGTACCCTACTACCAATAATATTTCATAGAGCATAAAATTGCTGTTATGAATTTTTTTATTTCATTATGACTCATAGAAAATGAGATATATAATCAAGGAGTGACAATTATATATCTCTTGTTACTTTTCCCCGCCTCAATTACCGTTTGGTAATTAAACTGAGTGGTGATTTGGTAATTAAAGCGATACCTGCCTGTAGTTAAATGTTAATAATATACAGCAACAATCATGAGTGCAGCTCAATAATAACCCCTCGATTGTTGTTGAGGAGGTTTAATTACAAAGCTTTATATAAAAATAAGAGAGCGATTCGTAAATTAAATAAAAAATTATCTGAAAATTTAATAATGACAAGGGAGCCTTTTATACGTTGTTCAGAACATAACGCTTTAAAGTTCGATAAAATTTCAATTTCGCAAATAGTTTCGAAATCGAACGTAAATTTGATATCGGTACGAAATTATTTGAAAAAATATTCTAATAGTAACTAGTATTCTGATAGTAACTAGTATTCTGATAGTAACTAGTATTCTGATAGTAACTAGTATTCTAATAGTAACTAGTATTCTAATAGTAACTAGTGATGATTAGAATGTTTTCCGAGAGTTAATTCGTGTGTTCTGTTTTTGGGAGAAGATCACAACAATCCGATCCAATAACTAGAGTTATCTCCGAATGCAGGGTGCTAATGGTATCTGGGAACACTAGACAGTTGATTCACAAGATATTATTTCTCTTACCTGTTCATTACCTTCGCAGAATGCGGAAAGGTTATATTATAGACGGCATTTATTTATCATCTTGCTATTCGCATAACTGAAAAAGTGTTCAACCAAATTGCCTGAAATTTGGTGAAACGATTGGTCAATGTCCAGGAACCATCTGTTAGAATTTTGGGAGCGACCCGATCAAAGGTCAAGGTCATTTATAACTCAAAAAAACTATTGAACCGTATTGCATGAAACTTGGTGGGACGATTGGTTATTATCCAGTTATCAGATTTTGGGAGAGAACTGGTCAAAGCGGCGGCGAAGGTATGTGCTCTACCGAGTGCACGTAATCTACTTTATAATGATATCTCGATGAAATACATGAGACTTCACACACATTAGGTGTTGGTCCTTCTCGTCAAACTATGCACAGTCAAAGAAAAAAGTATTAGTAAAGAACTAAAGATCTTTACTACTTTCCAAAAAGAAACTTTACTTATTTTAATGCTTGTATTTATTTTAGAATTGGTCTGGGTACACGACAAACAATTTGTTAGATTTGAAAATAATAGCAACAGTGACTCTTTTCTCCGATAGTACCTGTACTATTCACTCACCTGTGGCGTCGTAATGTGTGGACGCAGTGGGTCATTATGTAGCTACATATCAGGGAGAGCATTAGCATGGGTACCATCAGAGAAAAGGATCACTGTGATGATGTTAATTACTCAAATCGTTGTTCTCTATTATTTTCGAATTTTATTAGTTTTTTTGTTGTGTTTCCTGACCAATTTTGTAATATCTACAAGTATTACAATTTAAGTTTTTTTATGAAGATGGGAAATTAGTAATTTGTCCAAAAATCATTACGGATGCATTTTTCTTTGACTGTACGCGGTATTGGGAAACTGATGTCATTAAAACAACACTATCTTTAATGAGAACTTGTATTTAATCTAGTCCGAATATATTTATATCAAATATTTTAAAAGAAATACTCAAATTAATCTAGCTCTAATGTTTTGGTTAATTTCATTTTAAAGAATGTGAAATAATATTGAAAATGGTATCGTAAAATTCTAGTGGTACAAAATAATTAGAATGAGCCAATATTGCTCCCGCTTATCATCACTCTTTGATATTATCGAAAGGATAGACGTTATGAATTAAAATTTATTAATTTACTAGTATTTATTAAAATACTAGTTCCGACCAACGGCAGTCATTCACAAGATTCTAGTTTGTATTTCTATGGTTTAGACATAAATGAAAGTGTCACATATCTAAATTTTAACAATTGCTTAGAAGTAATTCAAATAGCCTTCAAAATTTGATATTTCCTGTGAAAGAAAAGACAATTTTCTTATTTAATCATCTGGTTGAGGGGCTATATTACTATTTTCGAAGGAAAGGTATTGGTTGGAATATATGGCTGCATGACAAATGGCCTCTGTATATGACTTGCCATTATTTTAACCGTGTGGCATGAAAGATATCTTTCATTATATCATTCTATATATTAATAAAGGACACTCACGGTGATCATCTACATTCTACGTAGTCTACCTTTTAGTAAATTTAACGTAACTGTTACAGTAATTCACTTACTGTTGTTCAAGTGCCACTATTTTATATTTGGTTCCGTTTCTTCACTATCTAGACCTATAGCATTAGTAACTTTTCTATGATTCGTACTTCATGTTTGTTCATCTGTTGAATATTAAGTCAATATTGGAGTTGAGTGTTCTGACTATTGATATTATATGATTGGTAGGTAGGTACCTTTCTAGTATTGTCACTAGGGCTGTGACAATATGCTTATAATATCATAAACGTATGAATCATAACCTAAATATAATGGTATCGAATACTATATACCGCTGGTGCAGAACCATTCAATACGCTTCAATTCTCTCCGTCTATAATCTTTTCGGGAAGTATGATTTTAAAAGCATATTGTCACAACCCTAATTATTACGCTTGGTTGGTATGTCCCTATTAATGTTCTTCACATTCTTTGTATGCTGTAGTCGTTATTGGGACATTTTATCTTTGAAATAATTATTATGTAATGTAAGTATTTATTCAGATACAATATATATATGCAGCAAAATATAATGTGAAAAATTGAATTGTTCGTTACTTTTCTATAATGTAATAAGTAAAAAAAATAAAAAAGGTAAGTGATTTTAGTAAATAATTATAATATTAATTTTCTGTCAAAAAATAATTTTAAATTGTCAATTATCAGTACATGATTCATTTGAAACTTTTCGTTTTTTTAAATTTTCTTGACAATTTAAAGTTATTTTATTTATTTTTGTACCTATTGTTCAGGTCATGCTGATCCATGATATAAAATGTCATGTTGAAGTAAATAAAGTTGACCGAACCTTTCCGTGTTTTATTGTAGCATCCAAAATAAAGAAAAATAGTACATTGAATAGTTAGGCAGAATAATAGTTTACGCTACTCAGGTAGTGTCGATTATAAAGAAAAATAGGTAGCCTAGCAACTTCAAATAATAAAAACACGCACATGGCTGTGCGCTAGTGTACATGCTGTGTACGTGTCATAGATAGGTACGTACATAGAGTAGCATTCTCTGAACGAAACAAAAAGAAATGTAGACGAAACAATATGAAAGCTGTATTGATGCGAGATATTTAGCGCCATGTTCTGGCTCAGAACGTACCATAATGTATCGTTCACTTGAGCGAAGTCTTACGTAACATTAGTACTGTCGCTTACAATTTGGTCACCTAAAGCCCAGTTAAAATAGTAAATACGACTGTACATGTACTATCAGAAATAGATATTTTAACAGATCGTACTATAGTATATTTCACAGACAGTACAGCAGTACTTATCAGGATAGGAGTAGGGATTATGAAAGATTATGGTACTACCGCAGACAAAATTTAACTTCACTTATTTTATTGATAGTACTTTACATATCTGATTAGGAATAATTTTTTCGAAGGATTTAGTTATCATCTGCTAATTAACTTCTCGTTACTTGAACACGAGAATCTTCCAATACATAATCCACTATTTGATCTGTAGCAAGTCATTTCTCGCATAACGTTGTAACTATCTGCCGATAGAGCTGAACACTTGTATGAAATAGCGTACTAGTGTGTTAACAAGTGATGTCCGTTTGCACTGTGTAATAACATGGTAAATACGGCAATAACTTTATTGCCCCATCTCAACATTTTTGCCTCCATTTTATTTACTTTAAAATTAGTATTTGCTAATGTAATTCTATTTTATAAGCAATTATTTTTCTTGTGTTTACTTGTCATTTTTTCTTTTTCAGATTTGTCATGGAAGTTTGCCGTGACTGTACATCAATTATAATATTTTATTAACTACATGCGATTATAGCAATTAATATGCGACATTGTTTTTTCCCTTTGTTGAATATAACTATGCTATTGATTTATCTATTATTGTACTGAGGCTGTTTGTATACTGTGTATGGATAACATGTGTTGACTAGTGTATGGATAACATGTGTTGACTAGTGTATGGATAACATGTGTTGACTAGTGTATGGATAACATGTGTTGACTAGTGTGTATGGATAACATGTGTTGACTAGTGTATGGATAACATGTGTTGAATGTTTTTATTTTTAACTTATTTGTTTTTTTGATATGACTCTTCATTTTCCAATAAGAGGTCAAGTTTTTTTTATCATGTCTCTCTATTTTCTGTACGTTTTTCTTATACTTATCTGTATTATTCTATCACTATTTGTATTTCTAATGGTTACTCTTTTTGTTACACCCATAACGTTTGCTTATCTCTTCCCTAACGTTTGTTATCTCCTTACCTTTTGTTTATCACCCTTAACGTTTATTTATCTCCCCTAACGTTTGCTTACTTCTCCTCTAAGTTCTAACGTTTGTCTCCCCATCCTTTATAACTTTTGTTTATCACCCCTAACGTTTGCTTATCTCCTCCCCCAACGTTTGTTTATCTCTCCCTAACGTTTTTTTTTATCTCCACAGCATCTCTATCTGATGACGGAGGGTTCATGGCAGCGCTTGACGCCATCTCCAAACAAACCACAGAAACTCGCAAAGTCAAGACTAAGAAACGACGTAACAGTTCTGACGGAAAGGGCGATGGCAAGGGTGCTGAGTCTGGTGAAGCCCCCAGAGAGGGGGAGGATGGGGAGGAGCCTAATGTCTTCAAGGAGGAGGAGGAGCCTGCCAAAGAGAAGGAGCTAGAGGAGCCTAAACCTGTGGTGGAGAACTTGGATGTAATGACTTCAACTCCAATGATTAGACCTCCTTTGAATGTGAGTAAATAGAGTATTTCTAAAATTCTTTGTTATTAAATACTAAAGTGTTTGTTTCTAACATTCTTTCAAATGAAAGATAATTGTATTATACTAAATTATATTATTTGTAAATATTAGGCTCTCTATTACATTATTTCTATATAATGTGATTACAAATGTGTTTCTGTTTCCTGACAGTTCTACAAAGACACTCTGGCAGACATTGGCAACTCTCCTGATGAAAAGAAAACAGAAGATAGCAAAGAAAAGGAAGAACAAAACAAAGAAACTAAGGAGGAACAGCCGAAAGAGGAGATAGAGAAGGAGGAAGAGGGTGATAAAGATGCTAAAACTGAAACAGAAGATAAAACAGAAGGCGAGTTGTACAATGTGACTTCTATTGAAATTTATTTACATTTTATTTTCTTTACTAATCATTATTTAGATGAACAAAGTACCTAATTAATTTATGCTAATTTTAATAGTATCATATTAAAAGATATTTTATTTTACTCACGCACTTCAAATCCTCTAAAATTACACAAGTTGAGAAAGTGTCCACACGAGTAACTCACAGTTGCTACTTATTATGAGGCTAACTAACACTAACTAATAATATTATTAACTAATGATTTCTCCTTATTACTATACCAACTAATATTCCTAACGAACAGCTGCTCCTTCCTCCACAGTTCCAATGGAGGTAGCGGAGTCTGCTCCACCTGCTGAGAACTACGAGAAAGTGGAGGTGATGGAGACTGAGCCACCTTCCACCGGGGTCAAGGTTAGTAGCTACAACATACATCATAACTTGGGTTGTGACAATATGCCTTCAAAATCATAGATCTTAAGAATATCATAGACGAAACGTAATGAAATGGTATCAAATACTATATACCGCTGGTTTAGAACCATTAAATAGTCTATATTTCAATCAATCTATAATAATTTCATGATCTATTATTTTAAACGCTTATTGTAACAACCCTAATGATAAATCTCTCTTACATTTGCTCATTATTATTTAGTTATCAGAAGAATTTTCTAATTTTGCATTTAAAAATTCTTTATAAACTGCATACAGTCTTCATAAATTTTTTCTCTTCTTTCAATTTTATGAATTCACGGAGTAGCTTTTCTGCATTCATGAGCATTGTCACCGACTGGTAGTTGGTGACTTTGTTCATGGAGCCACTTTCCTTTGTGACTGCTTCTTCCAGTCCCTTGTATTTAATTTCTTTTGACGTCAGCGATATGGCCTTTGGTTCCGAAGCAGACGTTAAACCATCTAGTATATTAAATTTCAATAATCTATCCTAATAATCTCCGTCGTGTATTTATTTATTTATTTGGTGTCCGCTTTTACACGACTGCTATTAAACATGAAGAATGTAACTATGATACACACGGGAATATATTGATATCAAATTTACATTCTTATGCTTTTATTCAAATTTATCTATGAAGTATACTATATAATATCAACTGATGCAGGAAATATATTTTTATTAAATTCACTAAAAGTAACCTAACAACGAGTAATGAATTACTATTGAAAACCCGTTATTTTTAACGGTCAATTACACTAGTATTAACTATAGTTCCCCCTCTAACTCCCCTTTTTCCCCAGAGTGCCCTGGTGATAGTGCGCAAGGCAGGCCCCAAAAAGAGTGTCTGTTTCAAGCCTGACAGTTGTCTGGAGACAATGCACTACTTCGAACTTGACTCCACCGAGAGAGTCAATGTCAACTCTCAGAAGTTCCAGGACATGCAACTGCAGGAGAGGATTGGCGAGAGGGATGTCTTCACCAAACAACATGGCAAAGGTCAGTCAATTGATATCTGCTAGCTTTTCATGTTACTTTTATAACATTAGGACATAGGGTTGTGACAATATGCTTTTAAAATCATAGATCCAGAAAGTATTATAGACGGAGAAAATTAAACACTGTTGTATTATCAGATACCATTTCATTTCGTATCTGATATTCTTAAGATCTATGAAGTTAAAAGCATATTGTCACAACCCTAAATATAACCAATGTTCAGTTTCACAAGAAGCCTATTTCTATGTTATCAAGTTATATTTTTAATATTATTCAGTTTTTTCTATTTCTGAATACACTTTGTCTTTTATTTTTCATTGTAAGTTTTGTTTGTGATGGTATGTTCTGTTCCTGTTCAGGTGGGAACCACACTCAATATGGTCCCTGGAAGCTGCTCCCCATTCACCTCCCAGACACTGTGACGCAGGTAGTGAGTGGCTACAAGAGTCAAGAGAGACACATCCAGGCCAAGAGAGAGTACAGTGCCATTGCCACCTTCTTCCACCCCGACAGGTGAGAAAAAGAACACTCATATTGCAAAGATAGTCACTATTAAACCCACAAGTTTGTTGTAGTGAAATACTTCTCAGTGTATACTTGATAATGAAAGGGAAATAATATTTTTCTGACGGCTTTTAATGCTTGGATGTCTAGGTTGCCATACACTCCCATTGAATTCATATTATAGTGACATGTGGTAACTCTTTGTATCCTTCTAGGTTGCCAGACACTCCCATTGAGGCTGAACCCGAGCTATTCTCGCGCACCGAACCAAAGATATTCCCCCTTAACGACACCTCTGGTACAGTGGACAGCGTGAAGAACCTCAAGAACGTGCCTTGGCCCGCACCCATATTGGGTGAGGCCCCGCCCAGTCAGGGACCAGCTTTCCCGCCCCAGTACGGGTTTGACTACCCCCCTGGCCATGCTATGGGGCACATGCCCATTAATGATGGTTACTATGGGGCACCCATCACAGCTGCTCCTGGTCATTGGGTGGTTGGCAATAATGGGCCTGCAGTGGGACCACCCAAACCCGGAGTTGAACCACACGGGGTAAGTTTTAAAAAAAATTCTCAACATCAACACTATTTTCTAGTTTTGTTTTAGTTGAGATAAATTGTATTATTTTTTTTATTTATTCTAACTTAAGATATATTTCTTTTCAGTTCAACGCCACCACAGGAATGGTCCCCGCTCACGGTTACAACCCAATAAATAACATGGGTCCAGGTAGACCACCAATGGGCCCACATATGGGATCCGGTCCTCCAGTTGTTGGACCGCCCATCAGAGGCCCTCCAGGAGGGTTCCCCATGGACGGGCCTCCTCCACCTAACCAGTGGGGGGGTTACAGAGACAATGGATGGCATCCCCCAAGAGGGGGCGGTCGGGGTAGAGGGAGGGGGGGATGGAATAGAGGGGGTGGTGGTTCCACCACCTGTCGGTACTTTAGTAACTTGGGTCATTGTCGCAATGGAGATGATTGTAAATTCGTGCATGCGAGACACTGATGGCAAACAACAGATAAATTAGTTACAAATTAATATTAGAGATATTTCAGTGTAAATATTTTAAATATTAGCCACTAACTTACATTATTTACCAGGGTAAATAGATGAGATTTCCAACGCCAAATGTATTTCTAGATAAAATTGTTTTCCAGGTAGATACTCTTCTATTTGTAATTTAGGAGTGAAAACCATTAGAGAATTTAATGCATTATTAAAATAGTTAGAAAAACTGATTCAGCAGAAAGGACTAAGTTTTATATTTATTTATTTTTATCCCTTTGTTGAATATTTTTTCTGCAGTACTATTTGGTGTATAATCCACTGTGTAGAACGATGTAAATATGCATACTCTTTTTCGCCAGTTACATCTACACACATTGCAAGAACATATGCTTCTCTAGTCAAAATGTGTGTGCAGTTAACCTTAATATTCAACCCTCGAATAACCTTATTGGTATTTAAACCTCCTATGACCTTTGGTTAACCCTCCAATAACCTTTTAACCTTCCTATGTCCTTATGATTATTTTTTTTCACTTGTGGTGAAATTGTTTGTGTACAATAAATATTTTTTTTTATTCCTGAAATAGTTTCTATAACCAGTATTTAATTTGTTTCTTTTTCTGTGGTAGCAATATCTTATTACTTGTTGGTACTAATTTCAGTTAAAGTTATATATTTGTGGTGTTTTGATATCTTTAGTTACCGTAAACATTCTGTGTTCTTATAGTTAGTACTACTCTCAAATGACTTAAAGATGTACATAATAATCGTGTGTTTCGTTACGTTTCTACTAATAACTGATACCCCCGTGTGATAAATACATCGGTCTCTGTACATTGTTAATTTTCAATCGTTATATTACTACTGAGGATATATTTTTATATAAATAAATAATGCATAGAAATTTCATTATTTTTTTATTATTCCACCTAATGTTCAGCTAATATAGAAGACTTGCCCAACAACACATGGCAAAATTATTGAAACATACGAGCCGAATTAAGATTAATGCTTGGAAATCCTGTTCAGAGTTCGATATTGAAAAGTTTCATAAATTAATATTAGAAAATGCATTTCTATTTTCTTAGTTCAAATTCAAAATTTACCCGTTTTATAAACCCGATATTACTGTGACTGAACTTGGTCAGACGATGTACACATTGAATCCATGTGCCATGATTCAAGTTAATAAAACTTATTTAAACTCTTGGAAGATTTCCATTGCACCAAACATGAGATTGGCATCCAAATGTGATTTAAGGAGATTGCTAATATCCCTTATCAGGTTTATAAAGCTAATTGCAGCGCTTTTAATGAATTGAGCATAAAAAAAATATAAAGCATATTTCAGAGCATAAAAGAATATATTTGGAGCGTATGGAGAATATATTTCTCGAGAATTTAAAGTATATTTCAAAGAGAATATCCCCAATTATCAAATATCATAAAAGATAAACACAAAAAACTTATGAGTGAACTGTCAACGTCATTGCTGATTTATTAATTTATTTAACCCTGGAATAACCAGAGTGCCTGAGAGGCTTCTTCCGCAGGAATTATAACTATTAAAGTTTTACTGGAATTGCTGGGAAGTCCAGGTTTTTTATAGTTTAAGACTTATTTAACCAAAATCAATGTAAATAATGCAAGATATTAAGTTTTATAACATTTTATTACCATGCGTAAATGTGGACCTCTGGTGAAATACATGCACTGTTGCGTCACACTGCAATTTGCAGCAAAAAATAGATAATATTTCTATAAGTGATGAAAAATGTGGCGCATCAGCGATGGTACTTCATCCGGGTTCCAGAGGCCCACTTTATGAAAAATGATTAAGAACAAACAAACTTATTGGCAAACAAACAAACTGACTTATTCGATGAATAAATACGTCATAGACAAAGAAAGTCGTAAAGTTTCAACAACACAAGTCAATTAGTTTTTTTTAATTATTCATCAATACTTAAAACCGGACCGGGTCTCTGAGGCTCACTGGTCGTTCCAGGGTCAAATGAAATGATCATATTGGATGGGAATTCTAATTCTAAACATTAAACTTTTTTCATGTAGAATACAGTCGGACTTAACAAGTGTAAAAAACGTAGCTAATTGCTAAGTCTCTGCTCACATCTGTCACTAGATCCAACAGGAAAAAAAACCTTTGGCAGAGGAAATACAAAATGTCCTAGTGACACAAAGGGGCACCTAGGTTCACCCAATAGAAATAAACCTGTCCTGCAGACTGTACTGTACTGATTCTAAAACTTAACATGCGCAAAATATAATTATTTTAAAATCCACAACTTTTTTCAAAAATATAATTTAAATGGCTGAAAATGAGCTCCTATATATACAGATTTTTAAGGGGGTGATCCCATACTTCAGAAAACTTTTTTATTTGTGGACTGATTACTCTGAAATTTGTATGGTATATGTAAGTACCTTCGCAAAGAAAACACATTTTATTCGTATAACTTTTTTGGACGAGAAGTCAATGAGTTTTCACGCTAAAAGAAAACCAAAGACAGTTTTTGAATCCTTGGAACATTATAATTTTATATAAATAGGTCTTTTTGAATTTCCCATCCTGTTTTTATTTATAACTAATTTATGGTGAGTAAATAAAATAAAAATAAAACGGTTTTGAACTGCGATAAAAAAAGCGAGAGTGAAAATTGAAAAAGTTCTCTATAGATTTGTGAGAAATGTTCAACGATTCTAAAACTGTCTTTGATTTTCTTGATGCGTGAAAATTAACTCAAATTGACCTCTCGTCTTTTCTAGATGAAAAGAAAAAACACATTTTACAGGTGAGTCCAAAACGTGTATATTTGTCCAAAAATGTAGATACATAAATAATATCCAAAATCTAGCCCCCAAAAAATTTGGGACATAAAAGTACGTACACTTCCTAATATTCCTTTTCTAACAAAAAATAGTAATTTTTTTTAACACTATCCTCACAAAAATTTGGGATATGAAAGCCCACTATCTAAAGACTTTTTTTCAGCAATAGAAAGAAAATTTATAATTTTCACCAAATTCTATGGGTTTTTCCGTAACTTGAAAGAAAATACCGGATATCGCATTTGAAGACAGTTGAATTATCTTAATTAAAGCACTACCTTTAAACCAGCAATATTTTCATTACATTTGGGCACAAATTAAACCTAATCCGAAAATAGTGCATGTATAAAGGCTGCTTCACACATCACCGATATCCGTCCGGGACGTCACCGGTCAGTGATTTTTATAACTGCGAGGAGCCGGTACTGTGTGAATGTGTCCGTTGAAATTAATGTAACGATATATTTTTTCACTGACACCGAATCACTGAGAGGAGACGGACCGGTGACGTGCCGGACGGATATCGGTGATGTTCGAAGTAGCCTTTATGTTGAAACTGTTAAAATAGCATTTGTATATTTCATGAATATTAATTTAATTTATTTTGTGTAAAGTGGATACGATAGTTAATGATATTAGAGCACCTTTTCTCCTTAATTTTACATTTGTTTCGTACTTCAACAGTCTCAAGAATTATTCTCAACTACAAGCTAGTACACTGCATCAATCTAACAAAATTAAATTATCAATAAAAATTATAAAATTGTATTTTACCATGAAGTTGTAATCTATACTAATAATTTCCCTAGTGTGTTTATTTATTTATTTATTTGGTGTCCGATTTTACTCGACGGGTATTAAACATGAAGAATGTAACTATGATACGAAGGGGAATATACTGACTTGAAATTTAAATCCCCCTGTTAAAATAAATTAGACTATGCAGAAAAATATATTTTATTTGAATGCATTAAAAGTAACGTAGTAACAGGTAATAAATTGGTAATGATGGTCACCCGTTATTTTTAACGGGAAAATACAATAGTGGGTAATAAAACCAACCCTATTCCTAAATACACCTACTGAGTGCTTTTGAATCACTGCTACGTTGTCGTACTTCTTACAATCATATTTACTCCATTGTTTGTCGCGGCAAGGAACAAAAAAAAAAGAGTCTAGAACCTGTGAACCACGTGTGTACGAAATAAATTCACTATTATTATTGTAAACAAGACAGCATTACTATGGCTAAAAAGAACATAGTAAGTTGATTAGCTTCATCATTAGAAATTTAATCTATCCTAATAATACCCGTAGTGTGTTTATTTATTTGTTTGTTTGGTGTCCGTTTATACACGACGGGTGTTAAACATGAAGACTGTAACCAGGGTAAATTCCGAATTATCGGTCAGTACTACATTTTCGGTCATGTAAGTAAACACAATATTTAAAGTATTATTATTACAGAGTGCTATGCACTACTTCTAAGTTCTGCAAACCCGGGTTGGTTCTTTTTACTCAACCAATCCTAGTGAAATAATTATTTTTATATTGTTTCATCTTGTATGACCGAAAATGTGGAACTGACCGATAATTAAGTACTTACCTACTCTAGGTATGATCCCTTTGTTTTTATTCAATTTTTTAATGTATTTTATCTATAAAATAAATTAAGGTATGGAAAAAATTTAAATAGAATTCATTAAAAAGTAACCTAATAATGGGTAATAAATTGTATTGGTAAGGACCAGTCATTTTTTAACGGGAAAGTACGCTAGTTACTTTAATAATCTACAAATCTAACTTATCACTTTGTTAAATGTTATTATACAGTAGATATAGCGTCACACAGGTAAATTGCTGCCCTTTAACTTCTCCATTTAGAGGTTAGTGGCCACAGTTAGTTAAAGTGTCGCAATTTACCTACCTGACCCTATGCGAGAGAGAGAGAGATGAAGATAATGCCCCGTAAAACCGGTAGGACTATTTACCGAATGGCACCGAATAGTATACCGAATGGCACCGAATACTACCGAAAAGTATACCGAATGGCGCTTCGATATACTTTCCTAACCTTATGGCGCTTTGTCAAAATAAGATAATTTCTTAATAAGCATTGTTTAGATGGGTGCACCGACAGTTGGGCCCAGGACAATTGGGCCCCGACAGTTGGGCCCCGACAATTAGGCCCGCCGACAATTGGGCCCCATGACAATTGGGCCCCATGACAATTGGGCCCCATGACAATTGGGCCCCAAAACAATTAAGCCCAGAAAAGAAATGTTACTTTGTTTTTACTAGGGAAGTGACAATATTATCTTTGAAATATGCCTTATATTCTCTAAAAATATATTTATATTTTTTTGATTCGATTCATACTTGATAAGGTATATATTAGCAAGTACCTTAAATCACATTTGGATGCTAATCTCATGTTTCAATGTAATGAAAACCTTTGAAGTCTTTAAATAAGTCTTTAAATAAGTTGTAATGGATCCATCGTCTGACAAAGACGAATATTTGGTAAAAAATGGGTAAATTTTAAAGGTTAAACGCTACATTGAACAGTTGTTTGGATAAAATGAGATTATGAGAATACATTTTGTAATAGTAATTCATAAACCTCTTCATTAGTGAACACTGCACAGTATTCAAATAATTCACGTTAACTTTAATTCAATTTGTATGTTCCAATAATTCCGCCATGTCTAAAATACCTACATCCTTATTTTCTATTGTTTCTTTATCTAAAATAGCTACATTCTTATTTTCTATTGGCTAAATCCTAACTCATTTACTATTTCAATATAGAGGTACTGTAACTAGGAAATTTCTTGCTTACATGACCAATCTCAGAACAGAAAATTATTGTAGTTTAATAGAATAATAGCATTAATTCCTGAAAAGAAATTGTTCTATTAAAAAATAATAGTTTTTCATAACGAAAATATTTTTATCATGTAAGGAATATTCTTTATTTTAAATATGATCAAGACTATATTTTTATACAAAACGCATATCATCACAAACTTAGTTATTACAGTAGCAATGGTCTGTAATTAAGTTAATACAGTAAACTCTGAAAAAAATTGGAAAATAATATAATTGTCACGGGGCCCAATTGTCATGGGACCCAATTGTCCGGGGCCAAATTGTCTTGGGCCATTGTCGGAGGGCCCAATTGTCTTGGGTCCAACTGTTGGGCCACGGTTTAGATGAACAAAGTATGTATCATTACATAATTAAATATACTGGTTCCGTTAAAATACATATTACCAATTGTTTGATTTTACCTCCTCCCCTTTAAAATGTAATCTTACCCGCTCCATTCGGTTAAAATATAAGCCTCCATTCTGTAAGTAGGACTAGAACTAGGGTCAAGCAGGTAAATTGCTGCACACCAACTAACTGCGTCCTCTAACAACAGAAATATCATTTAGTTTCAAGGGATAATAACATCAAATATAATGATATTCAGTAAATCTATATCATCTTGTATTATTCAGTGTGTCACTGTAACTCTCTGTGTCACTGTAACTCTCTGTGTCACTGTAACTTCTTACCTGAGTGATGGGTCGTAGTAGCTGACTGAGTGATGGGTCGTAGTAGCTGACTGAGTGATGGGTCGTAGTAGCTGACTGAGTGATGGGTCGTAGTAGCTGACTGAGTGAGGGGTCGTAGTAGCTGACTGAGTGAGGGGTCATAGTAGCTGACTGAGTGAGGGGTCGTAGTTGCTGACTGAGTGATGGGTCGTAGTAGCTGACTGAGTGATGGGTCGTAGTAGCTGACTGAGTGATGGGTCGTAGTAGCTGACTGAGTGATGGGTCGTAGTAGCTGACTGAGTGATGGGTCGTAGTAGCTGACTGAGTGATGGGTCGTAGTAGCTGACTGAGTGATGGGTCGTAGTAGCTGACTGAGTGATGGGTCGTACTAGCTGACTGAGTGAGGGGTCGTACTAGCTGACTGAGTGAGGGGTTGTAGTAGCTGACTGAGTGAGGGGTCGTAGTAGCTGACTGAGTGATGGGTCGTAGTAGCTGACTGAGTGATGGGTCGTAGTAGCTGACTGAGTGATGGGTCGTAGTAGCTGACTGAGTGTGGGGTTGTAGTAGCTGACTGAGTGAGGGGTCGTAGTAGCTGACTGAGTGAGGGGTCGTAGTAGCTGACTGAGTGATGGGTCGTAGTAGCTGACTGAGTGAGGGGTCGTAGTAGCTGACTGAGTGAGGGGTCGTAGTAGCTGACTGAGTGATGGGTCGTAGTAGCTGACTGAGTGAGGGGTCGTAGTAGCTGACTGAGTGAGGGGTTGTAGTAGCTGACTGAGTGTGGGGTTGTAGTAGCTGACTGAGTGTGGGGTTGTAGTAGCTGACTGAGTGTGGGGTTGTAGTAGCTGACTGAGTGAGGGGTTGTACTAGCTGACTGAGTGAGGGGTTGTACTAGCTGACTGAGTGAGGGGTTGTAGTAGCTGACTGAGTGATGGGTCGTAGTAGCTGACTGAGTGATGGGTCGTAGTAGCTGACTGAGTGATGGGTCGTAGTAGCTGACTGAGTGATGGGTCGTAGTAGCTGACTGAGTGAGGGGTCGTACTAGCTGACTGAGTGAGGGGTCGTAGTAGCTGACTGAGTGAGGGGTCGTAGTAGCTGACTGAGTGATGGGTCGTAGTAGCTGACTGAGTGATGGGTCGTAGTAGCTGACTGAGTGATGGGTCGTAGTAGCTGACTGAGTGTGGGGTTGTAGTAGCTGACTGAGTGAGGGGTCGTAGTAGCTGACTGAGTGAGGGGTCGTAGTAGCTGACTGAGTGATGGGTCGTAGTAGCTGACTGAGTGAGGGGTCGTAGTAGCTGACTGAGTGAGGGGTCGTAGTAGCTGACTGAGTGATGGGTCGTAGTAGCTGACTGAGTGAGGGGTCGTAGTAGCTGACTGAGTGAGGGGTTGTAGTAGCTGACTGAGTGTGGGGTTGTAGTAGCTGACTGAGTGTGGGGTTGTAGTAGCTGACTGAGTGAGGGGTTGTACTAGCTGACTGAGTGAGGGGTTGTAGTAGCTGACTGAGTGATGGGTCGTAGTAGCTGACTGAGTGAGGGGTTGTACTAGCTGACTGAGTGAGGGGTTGTAGTAGCTGACTGAGTGATGGGTCGTAGTAGCTGACTGAGTGAGGGGTTGTAGTAGCTGACTGAGTGAGGGGTTGTAGTAGCTGACTGAGTGATGGGTCGTAGTAGCTGACTGAGTGATGGGTCGTAGTAGCTGACTGAGTGAGGGGTCATAGTAGCCTGACTGAGTGAGGGGTTGTAGTAGCTGACTGAATGAGGGGTTGTAGTAGCTGACTGAATGAGGGGTTGTAGTAGCTGACTGAGTGAGGGGTTGTAGTAGCTGACTGAGTGAGGGGTTGTAGTAGCTGACTGAGTGTGGGGTTGTAGTAGCTGACTGAGTGTGGGGTTGTAGTAGCTGACTGAGTGAGGGGTCGTAGTAGCTGACTGAGTGTGGGATTGTAGTAGCTGACTGAGTGTGGGGTTGTAGTAGCTGACTGAGTGAGGGGTTGTAGTAGCTGACTGAGTGAGGGGTTGTAGTAGCTGACTGAGTGAGGGGTTGTAGTAGCTGACTGAGTGAGGGGTTGTAGTAGCTGACTGAGTGTGGGGTTGTAGTAGCTGACTGAGTGTGGGGTTGTAGTAGCTGACTGAGTGTGGGGTTGTAGTAGCTGACTGAGTGTGGGGTTGTAGTAGCTGACTGAGTGTGGGGTTGTAGTAGCTGACTGAGTGTGGGGTTGTAGTAGCTGACTGAGTGAGGGGTTGTAGTAGCTGACTGAATGAGGGGTCGTAGTAGCGGAGTGTTCATTTGTCCTCCCCGCTAAATATCGCTTTCTGCCGAGTCCTTTGTAAGGGTCTTTCCCATTTCACGACACCAAATTTAATTCAATTTACTTTTTTATATGTATTTTTGTCCATAGAATCCGAAAATAAAACCGTTTTTTGTAGAAACTAATATTTTTTGTGATATGAGGGTTTGAAGTTATTTATTTCCTATGTATTACTGAAAGATTGGGAACTATTAAAAAACTCGTGTTTTCACGCTTTTTGGTCAAAGATAGCCGTAATGCAGATTGTTGTAACCTCTAGTTTGTTGTGCTGCACACTTCATGATTGTTTAATGACCTGACAGGGGGGTATGGGGGGCGGCACGCCCCCCATTACACATATATCAGCATTGAAGTAATAAATTGAAAATTTCACGGAAACTGGAAATATATTCGATATATGTATTTCGGGGGGCGTGCCGCCCCCCGAGCCTCCCTGCCAGGTCATTAATAAATCACGAGTGTGTAGTACAACAAACTAGCGGATCCAAGAAACTACATTACTGTTTCATGTAAAAAATCTATATTGTTTAAGTAATTTCAATGAAAACACGAGTTTTTTCAAAGTTCTCAATCCTTCAGTAATACATAGGAAATAAATAACTTTAAATCCTCATATCTCAAAAAATATCAGTTTCTACAAAAAACGGTTTTGATTTTCGGATTCTATCGACAAAAATACGTATAAAAAAATTAATTTAAATTAAATCTGGTGGGGGTCGTCAAATGGGAAAGATCCCTTTGTAAATGTAAAGATAAATTTTGTACAACGGACTAGAGATAATATTTGATGGCTATGTTCTGCTACTAGAATATTACAGAGTGTGATTATTACCTACGTAAAACCTTTATAAGAGCAAATAATATAACAAAATGTCTAATATCTAAATCTAATTGGATATCAATCACTGACACCAATATATTTGGCTATGTAAAGTCTTTAGAACTATTTACCGAACGGAGGAAGGTATTACAAAATGTATAGGTTCAGACCTATATCTATATCTACAATGAACAATACAAAAAAAAACAGTTACTGAATATCAGTATATTTGATGTTATTATCCATTCTCATACCTCCAATCGGTGCCATTCGGTAAATAGTCCTGGGACTACTTACCGAATGAAGGCTTATGTTTTACCCGAATGGAGCAGGTAAGATTACAGTTTAAAGGGGAGGAGGTAAATCAAACAATTGGTAATATGTATTTTAACGGAACCAGTATATTTAATTATGTAATTATTCATACTTTTTCATATAAACAATGCTTATTGAAGAATTAATTAATTTTATTTTGACAAAGCGTCATCCGGTTAGGAATAGCTCATCTTTTTAAATAATTAACGATATTTTCACTGTGTTCATCGGTATTCCTCATACGATTAAAATAAGCCTCCATTCGGTATGCCATTTGGTAAATAGTCCTACCCCTAAAAACTGGCTGCTTTAGTGCCAACTCGAGCAGTTTTAAGTGCCCAAGAGAGTATTGAGAGCGGGCATTCTTTTGTGTCTGATGCTGCAACTTTCAGTAGCAATTTGACAACTCTTTGAGTTTTACCACAATTTTCCTAGTCTGTGGATAATAAAAACTGTCTATTGTAATAAAAAACTGGGGAAAGTAAGCTCACAACGTTATTGAAATCAATTTTCAATTAATTTAAATAATTCATATAAAGAGGTAATACAGGGTGGGCCGTAAGTTTGGAAGCTAATGAAAGTGCATATTATAATCCAACGAAAAATATATTTAATAATTTACAGTTATGTATTATTACATAAGGGTTTTAAGAATTCAAAAATCATAAATTTATTCAAAATGTCCCCCCTTGTTTTTAATAACAGCCTCAAATCTCCTCCGAACTCCTCCTACTGCGGCACGCAACTGTTCTTGTGAAATTTCCTTCCAAGATCTCTGGAGCGAACGCTTTAAATCATCCACACTGCGATGGAGTTTACCACAGGCCTTTGATTCAAGAATGGACCATACCGAAAAGTCCATAGGATTAACATCTGGGGAGCAGGGAGGCCACATTTCTTTGGACCAAAACCGTGGAAGATGGTCATGGCACCAGTTTTGAGTGACATTTGCAGTATGTGAAGTCGCGCCGTCTTGCTGAAATGTCCATAGAGTGTCATTACCGAAGTGATCCTTAGCTGACTCCAACATTGGCGTCAAAATGTTCTCAATATAATATTTAGCATTGATTTTGGCGCCTTGTTCCACAAAAATTAAAGGAGATCTCCAAGTTTCTGAAACGGCGGCCCAGACCATTACTGAAGCAGGTTTCATGGTTCTGTGGACAGTTTTTTGGTTGTATGGGATGTCTTTTGCACTTCTACCAATTATTCTGTCATTCCTCCGGTTGTGAGCCATTTCCGCTGTGAAATTTTTTTCGTCAGACCAAACAATTTCACCAGCCGTGCCAGATTTCAATTCTCTCAGAAGTGCTTTGCTTCTCTCCAATCTCTTTTTCTTTACAGCTTCTGACAGAGTCTGTCTCTTTTGGAGGGTGAAAGAGGACATCTTTAGGTCTTCTTTGACAACTCTTCTCATTGTTCTGGGTCTCACATTAGCTGTTTTGGCTAACAATCGTATTGACCTTTTCGGGTTCCTCCTGATCTTCTCTCGGGCACATTTTATCAGTTGTTTGGTGCGTTGTGAGCGTGGTCTACCACTTCTTGGACGATCAGTCAAGTCTCCTCTCTCATTAAAACGCTTCACACACTTCCAAACAGTCGATCTCGCTATTGAGAGAGTCTTTGAAATGACGGAATCTGATTTCCCGGCACGGTGTAGAGCAATAATGGCTTCTCTTTTGTCTGATATTTTTGAATTGACTAAATTTTTGTAAAAAATAACACTGCGACGTCATAATGTAGTGTCTCTACTATATAGTTCAAACCCTATCACCTACTTAGGAACTTATTTTTATGAATTATATTAATGTTTGAAAAATTGCTTCCAAACTTACGCCCCACCCTGTATAAAAATAAATTATTGTTTTGTTGAATCGGTTTAATGAAAACAAGGCAGGATCCTTCAAATTAGGTACCTTAGACCTACTTGTGTATTTAATATAAATAATTACGTATTTAATATAACTTACGTATTTAATATAACTAATTACGTATTTAATGTAACTAATTACGTATTTAATGTAACTAATTACGTATTTAATGTAACTAATTACTTATTTAATGTAACTAATTACTTATTTAATATAACTAATTACGTGTTTAATATAACTAATTACCTGTTTAATATAACTAATTACGTGTTTGATATAACTAATTACGTGTTTGATATAACTAATTACGTGTTTGATATAACTAATTACGTGTTTGATATAACTAATTACGTGTTTGATATAACTAATTACGTGTTTGATATAACTAATTACGTGTTTGATATAACTAATTACGTGTTTGATATAACTAATTACGTGTCTGATAAAACTAATTACGTGTTTAATATAACTAATTACCTGTTTAATATAACTAATTACGTGTTTGATATAACTAATTACATGTTTGATAAAACTAATTACGTGTTTGATATAACTAATTACATGTTTGATATAACTAATTACGTGTTTGATATAGATAATTACGTGTTTGATATAGATAATTACGTGTTTGATATAGATAATTACGTGTTTGATATAGATAATTACGTGTTTGATATAGATAATTACGTGTTTGATATAGATAATTACGTGTTTGATATAGATAATTACGTGTTTGATATAGATAATTACGTGTTTGATATAGATAATTACGTGTTTGATATAGATAATTACGTGTTTGATATAGATAATTACGTGTTTGATATAGATAATTACGTGTTTGATATAGATAATTACGTGTTTGATATAGATAATTACGTGTTTGATATAGATAATTACGTGTTTGATATAGATAATTACGTGTTTGATATAGATAATTACGTGTTTGATATAGATAATTACGTGTTTGATATAGATAATTACGTGTTTGATATAGATAATTACGTGTTTGATATAGATAATTACGTGTTTGATATAGATAATTACGTGTTTGATATAGATAATTACGTGTTTGATATAGATAATTACGTGTTTGATATAGATAATTACGTGTTTGATATAGATAATTACGTGTTTGATATAGATAATTACGTGTTTGATATAGATAATTACGTGTTTGATATAGATAATTACGTGTTTGATATAGATAATTACGTGTTTGATATAGATAATTACGTGTTTGATATAGATAATTACGTGTTTGATATAGATAATTACGTGTTTGATCTAGATAATTACGTGTTTGATATAGATAATTACGTGTTTGATATAGATAATTACGTGTTTGATATAGATAATTACGTGTTTGATATAGATAATTACGTGTTTGATATAGATAATTACGTGTTTGATATAGATAATTACGTGTTTGATATAGATAATTACGTGTTTGATATAGATAAATACGTGTTTGATATAGATAATTACGTGTTTGATATAGATAATTACGTGTTTGATATAGATAATTACGTGTTTGATATAGATAATTACGTGTTTGATATAGATAATTACGTGTTTGATATAGATAATTACGTGTTTGATATAGATAATTACGTGTTTGATATAGATAATTACGTGTTTGATATAGATAATTACGTGTTTGATATAGATAATTACGTGTTTGATATAGATAAATACGTGTTTGATATAGATATTTACGTGTTTGATATAGATAATTACGTGTTTGATATAGATAAATACGTGTTTGATATAGATATTTACGTGTTTGATATAGATAATTACGTATTTATCTACCTCTATTTTATACTTTTTAGCGCCCCAGGGGCTCTATCCTGAAGCTGTCTGTGGTGAGTGGAAGAGAAGGGGGGTGGCGTCCCTTGGGCCCCGAACTGTTGTAATTTGAATTATGGATTGTCTTTTTTTCATTTTTACCATGTTTATCATTTTTTTAACGCTACTTGCAGTTTTAGAGGATAGCGCTAGGGTTATGCTCTTCAACTACGAGGTTTTAGATTTTTGTGTTAGGTAGGCTCGTAGGCTTCATTTACTATCACCTCTTCATTTTCCTCTTCCAACCGTGAGTGCAGCCACCGGTGCTTGTGTCCCGTTTCGTCACATTCCTTGGTAAGTGACTGCATTCACGGAGTAGCTTTTCTGCATCCATGAGCATTGTCACCGACGGTGGTACGTGACTTTGTTCATGGAGCCACTTTTCTTTCTGACTGCTTCTTCCAGTCCCTTGTATTTAATTTCCTTTTGACGTCAGCGATATGGCCTCTGGTTCCGAAGCAGACGTTAAACTCCACTAAATTTATACTTTTTAAACAAATCTTTTTTTGTTTTGTTCTTTAATCTTTTTTAAAATTAAAAGTGCAGCATCTCTTCAAGCATATTGTGTAGGTACTCATCACACACTTTTTAATACCAAGCCATGTGGCTGAAGCAATTTTTAGTGCCTAGTGTACTTGGCGTAAAAGTGCTGAACTATTACACACTAGTGACACTACTATACCCATCCCATCAAACACACACCGCAGATTTTACAGTATCAAACAATTACGACAATAAATTCACTCGCTACATTGACTTTATTAATAAAAAAAAATCAAAGAAAAATTATGCTTCTTTCAAATTAATAACTAAGATATCAAATACAATAAAGTTTTTCTCTTTTTTCAGAACTTTTTTGATTTTCTCCCAGATGATGTGATTTTGATTATTCTTGGCAACCTGGAAGGAATGGCCAATAGGTCCAATCTGGCGCTGGCTAACGATGAAACATGGAGAAGAAGCATCTTCATACCGGTGAGTTGTTTATTTTTGTAATTTATTCACATTTTGAAAATCCGATGCAGCTTAAATTTTAGTTGATTGAAACCTTTAAAGCTTTAACAGTTTTCTTTGGTTTGTAGCTACAATGTATTACGCGGTGAGCAAAATAGTCAGAACAAGACTCCAGTTCAGTCGTAACTATCATGTTCTAAAGTAATTAGATCACTGATTTTTATAGTATAGTTAAGTCCATTTAAAGAAAACTAGTCTGGAAGTTAAAAAAAATATCTCCCCTTAAGGAATAGGAAATGAATATTATTCTAAAAATGAAATAAAGGGCCGTACACACTAAGGGTTTTTTCAGTCTTTCCACCAGACTTTTTGCTAAGCTCCTCCTACTTTTTCAACGAGAATATAAGAGAAAATGATTTCTTTTTTCTTATATTCTCATTGAAAAAGTAGGAGGAGCTTAGCAAAAAGTCAGGTGGAAAGACTTAAAACACCCTACGTGTGTACGACCCTTTAGATATATTTGATCAATGAGTTTATTTCTCCATCAGATGTCGGAAATCGAGAAGTACTCCATTGGTGAGAGAGCAAAATTCATTTTTGTGGATCAATTATTGAAAGACATCAATACCTCGAAGCGCTTCGAAATGTTAACCATAGAGAGACCTTTAACAGAAGATTATTTTACCTTCAATGTATTTAATAATAGATTAAAAATGATAAGGGATAGAACTGAGGGTATGAGCAATCTCATCGGGTATTTCTATTTTACTCTCCTAGATATAATATTCCCGATAATTGTCGCCTGATTCGATGCCCTCCTGTTACCTCCAGCGTTTTAGAATATGTAGGAAAAGTAACTTTTTTATTGAAGAAGATTTTGAACTTCTCAGAACATTTAAGGGAAGTTACATTACAATGCCAGATAACTTCACCGTTGCTCAGACAATTAAATCAATGCAATAATCTAAATGAAATTTCTTTGATTGGTGAATTAATTCTAGATGAAAATAACTTACCACAATGTAACTGTAGATCATTGGACTTGGAACGACTAGTATGTCCACAAATAACTGTTGAAACTTCAACCACGGCAGATGTGTTTTTTTTCTGATCAATTGCGTGAACTACGTATTTCATATTCCTTGTTGGGTTCCGCAAATGAATTGCAAAGATGTCCAAGTCTGAATAGCTTGGACATTGTGATGATAGACGACGAAGATGATATCTCCAATGAAGAATTTTCAGCTTTCTGCAACAGACTGTTTGGTTGTGTTGCTAATCTTTCACTGATACAACGTCTGTCTTATTTAATCACTAGCAATCGTTTGTATTATCTTCAACATATTGCAAGGCGTATTCAATTAAGAAGATCATATACTTTCAGGCACCACGACCAAACTGTCATTTTGGAATTCTCTCCTAACAGTCGATGACGGGAAGGTGCCCATCAAGGTCTCTAAATCTATTCCTTCATTAATTTTAATTTCTCATGACAAAGATTAAAATTTGAGATACTTTTTTTTTGTGTCCATTCTCCTTAACTTTATTAATTGAGATGCATCATTAAATATACAATGATAATTAGTAGGGTTGTGACATTGCATAGTATGCACGCACATATACTTTTTATTTTTAAATTGTCTATATGTATTTCCAAATGCATATATGCATTTTAAAAACATACATGCATTTGGATTAACACATAGACAATTAAAATAGTACATATGCAAAATTAATGGCCCATATAGAAATAAATGGAGAGTAATACTTTAAACTAAAAAAATATCTAAAAAGAAATTGTACATGGACATGAAGAAAGTAAATATAAAATGAACTGTAACAGACATTTCAGGCAAGAAAATGTACCTACTGTTTTTAGGCGAAGGAACGATGGGAACGTGCCATTAGTCCGACAGTTACATCTTTCTGTGTTCTTTCTCGTTTTATTTTTTAATTGAAATAAAAAATATGATTAAATAGGTATACTCAATTAATAACTAATCTAAATAATAAAATAATTTTTCATTTCTTCCATTTTTTAAATTTTATTTTCGTCTTTTATTTTACTTTATTTCTAATATTAATTAGTACCTATTATGAAATCCCTCATTTGATTTCATAATTTAATGCAGCAGTTTGTTGTATCCGCTAGTTTGTTGTACTGCACACTTCATGATTGTTTGAAGACCTGGTAGGGGGGTTCGGAGGGCGTGCCGCCCCCCCGATATACATATATTTTATGTTAAATCAGTAAAAAACTACAATTAAGAGTGTCGGACTAGTGGGGCGTCGGACTAATGAATAGTAACCTGAACGATTAATATATTTTTTAAAGGGGTACCACTATTTCTGATATTAGGTAATTCTTAAACCGGATACGGTAGGATCTGGTTTAATTTTTTCCACTTTCTTCCTCAATATGCCTAGGTGAAGGGAGGCTCCGACTTGCAGATTAGTTCAATTCTTATATTAGAAATACCTTTCTATTACTCTTTATTTTATATATAACATATCCATCTTCTATGTCTAAACTCTAAAGTGATACTATTTCGAACAAGACATTACTAGGGTTGTGACAATATGCATTTCCAAATATGCGGTATTTGCACTGGAAATATATACTGCATATGCAACAGGTTTTATGCTTTTTGAGAACGCATATGCATTAGAGATAACGCATATGCATTAGTCTTAGAGATAACGCATATGCATTTGAGATAACGCATATGCATTTGATAATAAAGGTATATGCATGTTGATAAATTATGAGGTTATTTAAACTCAACGTTGAAGATTTTATCAGGTTTCAAGCATTCGAATAGAAAGATTTCTATTCATCATCAGGAGAAGGCTGGAAAAACCTGGACCTGACAATGAATTTTATAACCAATGGTTGTATGTTGGAAACCGTCTTTCTATTTCAGCTATCTATCTTTTGTTTATTATTATTAATTAATCTATTAAAAATCGAAATATGAAACCAAAACTTGAAAATTTGATACTACCTATAGCTACTGTTGACAAAATTAATTCTCTAGAAAAATTCTACTTTCTTTATATTTGTAACAAGCTATAGAGGAGCGATAAAAAACGGTCAACCTCTAATAACTATATGTCTAGTTCTTTTTGTTCATTTTTATGCACCTTATTGTTATAATTATTATTACTATAGTTTCTGTGTGTGTCCTCGATTCCATGTGTGTTCTCTAATCGTATGCATTACTTATTCTTATGTGTGTCCCATTGATCCTATGTGTCTTGTTGTTTATATGTGTCCTCTTGGTCCTTCGTGTCCTCTTGGTCCTATGTGTCCTCTTGGTCCTCAACAAACTAGCGGATACAACAAACTATATTAAATGATGAAATCAAATGAGGGATTGCATCATACTAATTAATATTAGAAATAAAGTAAAATAAAAAGTAATATAAAATTCAAAATATGGAAGAAATGAAAAATATTTCATTATTTAGATTAGTTATTAATTGAGTACACCTATATTTAGTCATATTTTTTATTTCAATCAAAAAATAAAACGAGAAATAACACAGAAAGATGTAACTGTCGGACTATTGGGGCGCCGGACTACTGACACGTCCTCGTTTACAAGATGGCGCCACTGGTTGTGGCGCCATCTACTGTTAGCATTTGGTAAGAAATTAATTATATATAAAATGATATGTTTCCAGAATTAGATTTTATTGAACATTGAAATTTCACACGATATACTTTATTCTTACTAAGCAATCGTTTGACATTAAAATTGTTAAAACTGGGCCCCTTTAAGTGTAAGTGACGGGGAAGTATTTAATATTTAGTCTGTCTGTGTACCCCACAAAATGATTATTTTCATTATTTGCCTTATCTCTCATGTAGAAGAACTTATGTGAAAGTTATGTTTCAAATGTACTACCTAGGTAGGTAACAAACTAATAATTGATATTATGTATTTATTTTTTCTTACATGTTAGAAAATGTAGAACTGTGTGATTAATCGGAACGTACCCTACCTAACTAACAATGATAAGAATGTATTAAGCTTGTCGCCCACCTGATCGGATCGGAAACGACGCGGAAGCTCACGAAGCCTCGGAACGGACACGACACGACGTTCGTACGCACACCAGTTCAGATGACTTCGGAAGAGAAACGATGCCGACAGCCGACATCGTCACATCACAATACTTATAAGAATATAACAATTAAAAGTTAAAATTTATCGATCATGACAACTATTTTATACGATAGGTATTTGATAAAAAAAATTTCGGTAGCATCGTTGTTGTTTTTGATTTTCAGTTCGAATCTCTCTAATTTATTATCATACAATAGTGTACTTCCCCATTAAAATTAATGTTTTTTTTTCCCCAAAAAAAAAATATAAAAAAATATATGTTGAAAACAATATACCTATATACAAAAAACATGTTGAAAATCTATAAGCGAAAAAAACATTATTTAAAAAAAATTAGTTAGAAACATATAAAAAAATGTATATAAAAAATCATGTATAAACAAATGTATGCAAGTAAAATTTTTATAAATGAAATGAATGCAAATAAAATTTATGTAAATAAAATGTATGTAAATGAAATGTATGTAAATGAAATGTATGTAAATGAAATGTATGTAAATAAAATTCATGTAAATAAAATTCATGTAAATAAAATTCATGTAAATAAAATTCATGTAAATAAAATTCATGTAAATAAAATTCATGTAAATAAAATTCATGTAAATAAAATGTTATTCTTCTTAGTTATTTCAATAACTTTTCGTGATCTGATTTATAATCATTAAAGTTAATTGAATTAAACTAATTGATTATGTATTAATATCAACGTATTCATCACGCAGAAGGATATTCACAGCTATTCCAATCTTGCATCTCCATCCCAGTCTCTCCAAACACCGTACTGCGCATGCGCAATCTCTCGGACGCATCAGAACTATCAAAAAAATATTCTTTCAAACATATCCGCGTCGTTTCCGTTCCGATCCGACGCGTCGTTTCGTTTCCGATCCGAGAAGGTGGGCGTTAGCACGTTCAAATGTATGGTTTAGATATTTGTCTGATGCTTCGTGTCCGTTCCGATGCGTCGTTTCCGATCAGGTGGGCGACAAGCTTTACATTACCTAACTTAATTACTAATTACCTAGCTTAAATAATTAGGTGTTTTGTTCAGCCAAAGTTTTCACAAATTTTGTTCCACAATTTTTCATTTCAGGTCACAGGGAATTATTACTGAAATCTGAAAATGGATGAGAAGCACCGATTGATTAAGCTAATATTCCCATCTAATAATTTATTTATCTTCTACTTTCAATAACAAATTAATAAATCTTATTTTTTGTTTCTCTCCCAGTTAATGAGTGTACGTGAAACGTAATGACATAACTAATTAACCATCCAATGAAACAAATCAATTGCTGCACCCGGATTACCTGCAGTCCACATCGCGTACTATCTACTAAATGGCACGCCATCACCAGCTGCCTGCAGTCCACACCGCGTATCTACTGCATGCCTCGCCACCACCTGAGTCGTACTGCAGTGAACACCGCGTAGATATTAAATGGCTCGCCACCACCTGAGTCGCCCTGCAGTCCACACCGCGTAGATATTAAATGGCTCGCCACCACCTGAGTCGCCCTGCAGTCCACACCGCGTAGATATTAAATGGCTCGCCACCACCTGAGTCGCCCTGCAGTCCACACCGCGTAGATATTAAATGGCTCGCCACCACCTGAGTCGCCCTGCAGTCCACACCGCGTAGATATTAAATGGCTCGCCACCACCTGAGTCGCCCTGCAGTCCACACCGCGTAGATATTAAATGGCTCGCCACCACCTGAGTCGCCCTGCAGTCCACACCGCGTAGATATTAAATGGCTCGCCACCACCTGAGTCGCCCTGCAGTCCACACCGCGTAGATATTAAATGGCTCGCCAACACCTGAGTCGCCCTGCAGTCCTCACCGCCTAGCTTCTACATGCCTCGCCACCACCTAGGTCCGCCTGCAGTCCATACCGCGTAGAAACTGCATTACACGCCACCACCTGGATCCGCCTGTAGTTCACACTGCTAGAAGCTACAGTATATACTATACAGAATACTTCTGTAGGGACACAAAATTGTAATATAATATCTTTGATAGTAGGTATCTTTGACTGTGTCGACATCAATTGTGCCAACATTGGCTCAACATTGAACATTGTTATAATTTTCTTTGAAAGCGTACCTAGTGTTCTTCTCATAATTATAAATTTATATTTATAATTATATTATATTTATAATTATAATTATAAATTTATATTTATAATGGCTTTTATTATAATTATATAATAAAAAATAAGATTCTTCTTGCTCACTCTTATATTAGAAACAAATCTTAATTATTGCGTCAGTTTGGAAAATTCAGAATGTTTTAGATGTCAATATTACCTATATAAAGGAATTTCATATACATAATCATCGTTATTTTATAAATTATTATTTTGAATCGAATAATCTCAAAAAACCTTATGGAAGGTACTATGTTTTAACTCTCGTGCTGGTAAACTTGAGATACAGGTCAGCTACCAATAAAAATCCAGTCATGGTGACGCCAGGTATTGAATAAAAATTATGTGCTTAAAATAAATATCACTACCCAGCCCTCTATAACCAAAAATAAATTGAATTATCAGCCTTCTATAACCAGAATAAATCGAAATAGTCAATGTCCCCTTTCTTGTAAATGTTTTAAATTAATTTAGCTTTCTCAGAAACCTAAGATATATGCGTTACTATTTGAGCCCTAAAAAATGTTGTCTGCTCGTGTGCTTTTTAAATTTCTCTTCGAAACAAACGACTACCTACCACTACAGTCTACAGAGAGAGAGATGGAGAAGTGCAGAATGCAGTACTATGCAGATTAAGTGTTGGTGCTAACTGCTAAGTGTAGCTTTAAGTGTTAGTACTAAGAGTAGTTAGTTTAAGTGTTGGTACTCAAGTGAATAATTAAGTGTTAGGTACCTAGTGCTTGGTGCTACTGCTAATTTTAGAAATAAGTGAAAATTGATAATAAAGTAACTAAATAAGTGAAGGATCTTTCTTTTTGTTGTGGCAGAGGTGAAAACCTCAGCCCACCTGAACTAGATTTTGATCTTGATGTAACAAAGTTTATATAGAGAAAACTAAGAGAATGCTGCTGCTGCGCCAGCCTGCAAAAGATGGGTCACGTGAAGTTGTGAAGTTTATTTGACGACTAGTAATTGAGCCTTGAAATTTATCTCCTGATGTCTTCGGTGACTATTTCCTAATTAATTCCTATGTTTACATGTATTTACAGATTTACTGGAGACTATTTTGAAAATTTTGATACGTATCTAAAAGCTGAGCGGCGCACACCAGAACGGCGCACCAGATTACGGCGCACCACTGTACATTCTATTAGATAGGTACCTAATTCTAATTGTCGTATCAAATTCATGTCTGACGCCTGACGGTACCTGAATCCAATGTTTATACTACACAGTTTAATTATTCGATTGAGATGTTTAATTTGGAATAGAAAATAAAATTCATTATAGAAAACTGTATTTGTAATTTTATGGGGTAACTATTGTAAACTTCCAGTCTGAGGTGTAAATAAAAACTTATCAGTTAGCCAAGTAATAAAGCATGTCCAAACTCGCCATTTTAATGGCGAGTTTGTGACAGTTATTTAGAGCCCTTTAATTGCAAATGGTGAGTTTTATCTATTTTTCTCCTATGCTACAAATTTCTACAATGTTATTTTGGAGAGAATTTATGAAAGTTTGATCATTTTGGAGAGAATTTGTTGAATTTTGGAGAGCTGGAGAGACAAATGGCGAGTTTATGAGACATACTATTTTACTTGGTCAGTTAGCCGTTAGGTAGATGTATCGGGGGGCGTGCCGCCCCCCGAACCCACCTGCCAGGTCATTAAACAATCATGAAGTGTGCAGAACAACAAACTACCGGATACAACACACTACATAACAGTTTTTCACATTGAGGTCATTAATAGAAAGTACAGTGGTGCGCCGTATTGTAGTGCGCCGTAATGTGGTGCGCCGCTCAGCTTTTAGATACTTATGAAAATTTTGGTCATTTTCATTTTGGAGACAAATTTGATAAATTACTGGAGAGAAATTGACTCTGTGATGAAAACTTTAGCGACTGCCGACTGATTGTGATTTGTGCATGCTTTGCAGACAGGCCACTGCGCCAGTCTGCAAAGCATGCACGAATACGATCAGATTCCAGATATGAGATACCTATTTAATTTTAGGACAATTTGTCTCCAAAGATTTTTCCAATTTCTCTCTAAAATGGCTAAAAATCTCAAAATACTCTCCAATAACTAATAATAGTGAAAGTATAGATGACCATGTTTTTAAGTATGGACCCAAGTAATAAAGCATGTCCAAACTCGCCATTTTAATGGCGAGACTGCGAGTTTGTGACAGTTGTTTTGAGCCCTTCAATTGCAAATGATGAGTTTTATCTATTTTTCTCCTATGCTACAATCCATGTTTCAAAGTGTGGCAGAAAAGTCGCCAATATAGTGAGAAAGTGGATCCAGGTCCCCACATTTAAGATAATTCAATGGAGAAATTTGACTCCCTAGTGAAGATTTTACACTTGAAAACATCATTATGCTTTATTTCTGATGCATGTGTACATCTTGAGACTATTTGGGAGTGATTTACATGTTATTTACAAGTTTTGAAACTTATTTCACCTCTCAGAAGTCGCCAATATACTGGCGACTTTGTCCATACTTTGAAACATGGGCTACAATGTTATTTTGGAGAGAATTTATGAAAATTTGACCATTTTGGAGAGAATTTGTTGAATTTTGGAGAGAGCTGGAGAGGCAAATGGTGAGTTTATGAGACATACTATTTTACTTGGGTATGGACAAAGTCGCCAGTATATTGGCGACTTTTGAGGGGTTAAATAAATTGAAAAACCTGTAAATAACAAGTATATCTATCCTAATATAGTCTCAAGAGATACACATGCATCAGGCATGAAGTATAAGCCTATAAGGATGTTTCCAAGTGTAAAATCTTCACTAGGAAGCCAAATTTGTCCTTTAAAGTATCTTAAATGTGGCGACCTGGATCCATTTTTCATTAAACTGGCGACTTCCCTGTCACACTTTAAAACATGGCTAGGCAACAGTACCTAAAAGCTGAGCTTCGCACCACATTACGGCGCACTATAATACGGCGCACCATTGTACATTCCATGTTTCAAAGTATGAACAAAGTCATCAGTATATTGGCGACTTTTGAGGGGTGAAATAAGTTGAAAAATATGTATATAACTAGTAAATCATTCATGAAATAGTCTCAAGAGATGCACATGCATCAGACATGAAGCATGAGGATATTTTCAAGTGTAAAATCTTCACTAAGAAGTCAAATTTCTTCATTAAAGTAACTTAAATGTGGGGACCTGGATCCATTTTCTCACTGAACTGCAAACTGGCGACTTTCCTGCCACACTTCGAAACATGGTGTACATTCTATCAATGATTTCAACATAATTGTCTGTTATGTAGTTTGTTGTATCCGCTAGTTTGTTGTACTGCACACTTCATGATTGCTTAATGACCTGGCAGGGGGGTTCGGGGGGCGGCACGCCCTCCGATACATCCAACTGATAAGTTAAAACCTCACTGAAGTCTGACTTCAGACAGAAAGTTTACAATAGTTACCCGATAAAATTATAATTAGTACACTTTTCTATGATAAAATTTATTTTCTATTGCAAATTAAACATCTCAATCAAAGAATTGAACTGTGTAGTATTAACATTGGATTCAACTACCGACAGTCATAAATTTGATAGCCTACAACAATTATCATATTCACTCCATATATCATTAATCTTCTTTCAAATTACCTATCTAATAGAATGTTCAGTGGTGCTCCGTAACGTGATGCGCCGCTCAGCTTTTAGATACGTATCCTACTAGTACTAGGTTAATTTCTGATCCCCAGTCTGCAAAAGATGCATGAAGTTGTGAAGTTTATCC
Source organism: Caprella mutica (assembly GCA_947561585.1). NCBI lineage: Eukaryota > Metazoa > Arthropoda > Malacostraca > Amphipoda > Caprellidae > Caprella > Caprella mutica. Next base: position 78,388 of record CANNZV010001529.1, read on the forward strand.
AGCAACTATTGAGGCCTTGAAATCAAATTAGTCTCCTTAATTATCCAGCGACAATTTCCTAATTAATTCTTATATTTACATGTATTTGGAAATTTATGGCCATTTTGGAGAGAAATTTGAAAATCTTTTGGAGAGAAATTGCCCCAAAAATTAAATATCTGGAACTGATTGTGCATGCTTTGCAGACTGGTCTGGTTCGTTATGTTTACTAGCTTCAATTCTGGTCTGTTACCTTTACCGGGTAACTTGGTTAAATTATCAAATATTTGACCAATAATTGGGATAAGAACCCACTCTGCTACCTGCAGAATGCGTCTCTTCTCCCGCAGAGATTTTAATTTGAGACACAGTTACTCTGTGAGACTCTGACTCTCGGTAGCAGATTCAGAATCTCCCGCAGCTAAATTAATGGTAACATAGGAATTAATTCAAAATCTCCCACAGCTAAATTAATGGTAACATAGAAATTAATTCAAGATCTCCCGCAGTGATCTCCAATTTCTAAAATTCAGTCAAAAACTCCTGCAGAGATTCTTGGAAAAATGTTCCATATTCTGCAGACTGGATAAGAACATAATTTTGGAATCATAGATACTACATTAAAAGATTTACTCAGAAGTTTTTTTCCATTCTTCAAAATGGATCACGTTGTTTTTTTTATCAATTCTTTCAATTAATAAAATATGCAGAATTAATGTATAATCATTAATATTATCATTTATAAGATTTTATTTTTATAAAATACTCAAGTAAAATAGTATGTCTCATAAACTCTCCATTTGTCTCTCCAGCTCTCTCCATATATAACCAAATTTCTCTAAGTGACACGGCCTTAATTCTTTTGCGATAAAAAAAAGTCGTGGGAAATCTCTTGGAATTTTATTAGTGGCTTCTAATAAACTTGTATAAAAGATCACATACCTGCAATTAGAAATTACAGGCAAATAGAATAAAGCAAAAAATAGACTAAACAAAATATTAAAAATTTGTACAGTAAAAATATAAATGGCAAAAAATAGGACATTTTAAAATGGTAAAACTAAAATTATAAACTATTAGGCACCATAGCGTAAAAATCAATTTGTCAAAGGAGACAGCATTTACACTATGTAAGGTAAAAAGAATATAAAAAGGCTAGAGTAAAATATTATAAGGTAAAGTATTGAACCTAGGTATGCTAAGAGAGACAAGACAAAATAGCAGCACCTTAAATCTTAGGCAAAACTAATTTAAAATTAAACTACTAGATGTGCCATGAAATGAATGATCATAAAAGAGTTGAAATGAATACAGAAATTCTTGGTGAGTAAAATGGCAAACTATCATATCTGGTATGTAAAGATGGTAATATCTAAAAGACTTAAATTCCTAAATGTAAACTAGTATAAAAAGACTATAAATTATTGTGACACTAAAAGAACTACCTAACACAGAACTACTTACTTTGTATGACTCGATGAAACAGCTTAGGACAATGATTAAAAAATAGAAATGGTTTGTTATTGTTGACTTCTGACTGAGTGTAGCCATCAGTGATGCCACAAGTAACTTCAAACTTCTTAAAATTAAACTCGCTACCTACCTACCTAAATTAAAAAATGGTGCATAATATGTGCCGTGACACTAAGAAAAAAGGATCAAATTATCATAAATTCTCTCCAAAATAACATTGTAGCTTAGGAGAAAATTAGATCTTTTTCACCATTCGCAATTGAATGGCTCAAAATAACTGTCACAAACTCTCCATTAAAATGGCGAGTTTGAACATGCCTTATTACCTGGTGAAATACTAAAGGAAATATTTTTTAAAACTAAATAAAGTTTTCTGGTCCGGTAACTTTACCAACTTATTTTCTGCCATGTTTCAAAGTGGGGCAGAAAAATCGCCAACATTTAAGTTTTATGATACTTTAAAGAAGAAATTTGACTTCCTAGTGAAGATTTTACACTTGAAAATATCCTCATGCTTCTTGTCTGATGTCTGATGCATGTGTTTCTCTTGAGACTATTTTATGAGTGATTTACTTGTTATTTACATATTTTTCAACTTATTTCGCCCCTCAAGAGTCGCCCATATAGTGGCGTCTTTGTTCATACTTTGAAACATGGATTTTCTGGTCCATTAATGTTATCTTTATTAGCTTAATTTCTGGTCCGTTATCTTTACCAGCTTCGTTTCTGATCTGTTAACTTTACTTGCTCCATAATAATTACATATAAACATAGGAATTATTTGGAAAATTGTCGCCGGATAATTCAGGAGACTAATTTCAAGGCCTCAATAGTTGCCGGGGGCCTGGATAAACTTCACAACTTCATGCATCTGTTGCAGACTGGGAAAATGGTAGCCCCAGACTGCAGGAACTGGGAAACTGTTCTCCAAGAAATCCTCCATTTTAGCTTCTGTTCTCAGTAAAATGCATGTAAATATTGAAGGAAAGTAAGGATTGTTCGCACAGAAAATGTAAAAAATGTCCCATATTCTGCAGACTGGTGGTAGCCTATCAATATCATGTATGAAAAACCCCTCTGTTACAATGTCCAATTAAAATAGTATAACGTCTCCCAGCCATTACTATGGTAAAACGGTAAAACTTAAGAATGTTTGTTCGTAACTATCAAAGTTTAGGTATTTATTTTACAGAAGAATTTGAATTTTAAGATAGTTTTATAATATAAGTACCAGCCACGCTGCATAATGTCATAAACTCATAATGACAGACAGTGTGTCTGTTCTGACTCTACACTCTTCTCCCACAGAGATTTTAATTTGAGATACAGTTAATCTCTAACTCTCCGTAGCAGATTCAGAATCTCCCGCAGCTAAATTAATAGTTACATATTAATTCAAGATCTCCATTCTCCAGTAATTAATTCCTATTTTAAAGTAGCTATGTTAGGGGAGAATCCCCCTAACATAGATACTTTAAAACATGGATCATTTGTATCTAGATTTTTTTGTTATATAAATTTTTCTGAATCAGAATTTCAGACTGGTTTCCGGAATTCACTTTTTTGGTTTTTCTAAAAATTTGATTTTCCAGATTCTGTTTTCTGATTTTCAGTGATCTGGATTCTGGACTTTTTCTTGATTTTTGGCCTTAATGAACATTTCTTTTTTTCTTGATTTTCCTTCTTAATTTTACTTTTTCTGTCTTAATTTTCAAATTTCTATAGCTACCTTTCAGTTTTCCTCAATTTTTGGTTTTGATTTTAATTGTTCAAAATTCTTGGTTCAATGAATCTTTTCATGTTTTCTGTTTTTTTTTCCTCATTTTTTTCCGTTTTTTTTTTCCTTATTTTTTCCGTTTTTTTTTTATATTTTATATTTTCTGGATTTTCGGCTATTCAGATTTCTGTAATCCTTACAATTTATTTGGTCATGGAATCATAACGTATCTAAAATGTTAAAGCGTGACCTTTTTCTTGCAACCAACCAATCAACAGACAACAGGCAAATACACACTGTGTCTTAGTATGTAGCTACTATAAATTTTTTATAGACATATTATAGTTAGGGTGACTATCCTTTTTCTTTTGCAGATCAGTGTAAAATTAAAAGCTCACTATTGAATATAAATTTATCTATAAAAGTCATAGTAGTTTATATATTGCTAGTTACAACTCACAATAAAATATTCAAAATGTATAGAGGTATTTTACGTTGCAGTAAAGTTCTGCGGAACTCAAAGGTGAGTTATAATCTAGAATTATTCTGATTAAACAATAGCTACTATTGGTGAGTAAAATACTTGCAATGTTAATTGATTGATAACCAACTAGTAATGGATACTCTCCTATACTGAGTACTGACTGTGGATATACTAAGATATTCTAATTTAAATTTTATCAATTTATAGCTTCAAAAAATTTGTCTACTAGTTAATTAATTAGCTGTTGCTTCAAGTTTTGGAATATATATCAACTAATTCAATTTTTTTCAATTTACATACATATGAAATTGGTATCTATTAGCTGTACCATACTTAATTAAATTATTTTATATTTCGTTTACTATATTCCAATTTTTTTATTTTTAAATCCAGGATCTGATGCAGTTCCCTCAGAGAGCTCACTCCAGCGCACTAGCAATGAAACTTCACTGCAGTTATGAGCAACAGTTCTTGCTGAGTAGTCAAAGTTATCTTACAAATCAGTGTACTGCTCTAAACCAGCATTTTATTGCCTGTAAATACAGAAATAACTTACATAGGCACTACTCCACACCTAGAAAACCATCCTCTTTTTTTGGAAAAATGCTAGAAAATATAAAAGAGGATGATGCCAAGGCTAAAGAATTCCAGGAGGAGATGGAGAAATTCATATTAAATGTAGAAGAAATGACTAAGTCTGATACTGCTATACGGGCTAGGTAAGTTAAAACATAAGTGAACATTTCAATTTATTTAAGAGGCATACAAATCAGTATTTAGGTACTATGATTTTACACTTTTTAGGGAAAAATTCCATAAGATTGAGGAGGAGACGGCTGAAGGGAGCAAGAAAGCCATGCAATATATCATCAAAATGAAACAGAATGTGGTGGAGACGGAGGTGATGCAAAAAGCCAGTGAGTATAACACGATAGGGTGAAACTATTAGCTACACTATCCCAGGTATAACATGATAGGGTGTAACTATTAGCTACACTGTCCCAGGTATAACATGATATGGTGTAACTATTAGCTACACTGTCCCAGGTATAACATGATAGGGTGAAACTATTAGCTACACTGTCCCAGGTATAACATGATAGGGTGTAACTATTAGCTACACTGTCCCAGGTATAACATGATAGGGTGAAATTATTAGCTACACTGTATTCATAAGTACAATCCTCAGTTCTATACCAAGGGATATTTCCCAATCTCACATTCATTTCAATTCTCCAACTTCTTTTAGTCCTCAAACCACCAAGTTTACTTTCAACACTGAGAGCTAACTAATTAAAAATTATTAGTGTTATTTCTTGTTAAAAAGGTAGAAATAACACATTGAGAAGTTTTGAAACTTTAATACATTTCTTAACTCAAAAGATCATTATTTTTAGAATCTGCTCCTATAAAGTGAACAACAGAATATAATTACATTCACCAGCACACTCTGTGTAAAATGTTATGAGAAACATTTATTTACTAACTCTGGCTCAAAGTAGTAAATATCTCTAGACTCTTTCAAACATTTTCTGTTGATCACCAAAACCCATTGAGCACATATAAAGTTACTCTGTTCCTTATTTCAGAGTTATGAAGATGAAAATGAAAAAAAAAATTGGAGATAGCTACTTCAACTTCAATTATACTTGTAATAGGCGAATAGCTCTGTGGTTAACTTTAGATTTATTTAATCTAGACCAGTGATTCTTAAAGGTCCTCTCCAGGCTCTGGGTAAAAAATGAGTTTATTACATAATATTATAGAACTAAGGTAAGGTCATTATTCCGCAAACCGCATACAATTCGGTTCGGTATTTATTTTATTATTTGCTTTTAAAGTTTTTTAATACCCTGTGAGCAACAATCGAGCAAATCTCCAAGCTGACACTGAGAAAGAAGATTGTACACTCTTTGTTTTGATTTCAAATTTAGATTTTTAAACAAACAATGCGTTTTTGGCCTTTTAAGATATTAATTGTTTCTAAAGGTATATAAACGTTTCAATAATAAGTTTATCAAAATTTAAACCTTTAAACGAATAATAAATAGATTTATTAAACCAAATACCTAGTTGACAATCAAAACAAATGGTGTACATTCTTCTTCTTCAGACTGAAAATTAGAAAGTCGGAAGTAGAGTAGGTTTTGTAGAATTTGGATTAAAAAAAAAAATCTTTAAAAGCATATAAAATTTAAAATATTCTATTAAATTTTATGGGGTTTTCAGTAAAATGATAAGAAACATTAGCCTCGTTGAATTAAACAATAAAATAATTTGCTTGGAGGGGACCTTTAAAGTATTTTTCTCGCACACCCTTTTTTCCTTTTCTCTGGCACTTCCTTAGTATTAATTGTATAGTGTTGAATAGATTTAAAAAGCTACAATTATAATATATTTGATTACTAAGATGGTAGAAAATGGTAAATGTACTTCATGTATATTCTGCATGATATTAACAGCAAGAACCGAACTTATAATAACATATAAAACAGCCTATAAACTATCCAGGCCCCAAAGGGGTGCTGCGCACCCCACTTTAAGTACCACTGATCTAGATAGTTCAGCTTGCTAGAGATTACCTTTGTACAGTGTACAAGCGTACCTACACTCCTATCTTCTGTTTTACAGGTAAAATGACAGAAGGAGCCAAAGAAACTGTACAGAAGGTTGGACAGAACCTCTCGGAAAAAGGAGAGAAGCTCTCAAAAACTCCAGCTTACAAAGCAGTTTCATCAACAGCAAGCATAGTCAGAGTGAGGCATTATCTCTTTAGTCATTATTTAGACATAGTCAGAGTGAGGCATTATCTCTTTAGTCATTATTTAGACATAGTCAGAGTGAGGCATTATCTCTTTAGTCATTATTTAGACATAGTCAGGGTGAGGCATTATCTCTTTAGTCATTATTTAGGCATAGTTAGAGTGAGGCATTATCTCTTTAGTCATTATTTAGGCATAGTCAGAGTGAGGCATTATCTCTTTAGTCATTATTTAGACATAGTCAGGGTGAGGCATTATCTCTTTAGTCATTATTTAGGCATAGTTAGAGTGAGGCATTATCTCTTTAGTCATTATTTAGGCATAGTCAGGGTGAGGCATTATCTCTTTAGTCATTATTTAGTTATAGTCAGGGTGAGGCATTATCTCTTTAGTCATTATTTAGGCATAGTTAGAGTGAGGCATTATCTCTTTAGTCATTATTTAGGCATAGTCAGAGTGAGGCATTATCTCTTTAGTCATTATTTAGGCATAGTCAGAGTGAGACATTATCTCTTTAGTCATTATTTAGGCATAGTTAGAGTGAGGCATTATCTCTTTAGTCATTATTTAGGCATAGTCAGAGTGAGGCATTATCTCTTTAGTCATTATTTAGGCATAGTTAGAGTGAGGCATTATCTCTTTAGTCATTATTTAGGCATAGTCAGAGTGAGGCATTATCTCTTTAGTCATTATTTAGGCATAGTCAGAGTGAGGCATTATCTCTTTAGTCATTATTTAGGCATAGTCAGAGTGAGGCATTATCTCTTTAGTCATTATTTAGGCATAGTCAGAGTGAGGCATTATCTCTTTAGTCATTATTTAGGCATAGTCAGAGTGAGGCATTATCTCTTTAGTCATTATTTAGGCATAGTCAGAGTGAGGCACTACCTCTCTGTCATTATTTAGGCATAGTCAGGGTGAGACATTATCTCTTTAGTCATTATTTAGTTATAGTCAGGGTGAGGCATTACCTTTCTGTCATTATTTAGACATAGTCAGGGTAAGGCACTACCTTTCTGTCATTATTTAGACATAGTCAGGGTGAGGCACTACCTTTCTGTCATTATTTAGACATAGTCAGGGTAAGGCACTACCTTTCTGTCATTATTTAGACATAGTCAGGGTAAGGCACTACCTTTCTGTCATTATTTAGACATAGTCAGGGTGAGGCACTACCTTTCTGTCATTATTTAGGCATAGTCAGGGTGAGGCATTACCTTTCTGTCATTATTTAGACATAGTCAGGGTAAGGCACTACCTTTCTGTCATTATTTAGACATAGTCAGGGTGAGGCACTACCTTTCTGTCATTATTTAGACATAGTCAGGGTAAGGCACTACCTTTCTGTCATTATTTAGACATAGTCAGGGTGAGACACTACCTTTCTGTCATTATTTAGGCATAGTCAGGGTAAGGCACTACCTTTCTGTCATTATTTAGGCATAGTCAGGGTGAGGCACTACCTTTCTGTCATTATTTAGGCATAGTCAGGGTGAGGCACTACCTTTCTGTCATTATTTAGGCATAGTCAGGGTGAGGCACTACCTTTCTGTCATTTTTTAGGCATAGTCAGGGTGAGGCACTACCTTTCTGTCATTATTTAGACATAGTCAGGGTGAGGCACTACCTTTCTGTCATTATTTAGACATAGTCAGGGTGAGGCACTACCTTTCTGTCATTATTTAGGCATAGTCAGGGTGAGGCACTACCTTTCTGTCATTATTTAGGCATAGTCAGGGTGAGGCACTACCTCTCTGTCATTATTTAGGCATAGTCAGGGTGAGGCACTACCTTTCTGTCATTATATAGGCATAGTCAGGGTGAGGCACTACCTTTCTGTCATTATTTAGGCATAGTCAGGGTGAGGCACTACCTTTCTGTCATTATTTAGGCATAGTCAGGGTGAGGCACTACCTTTCTGTCATTATTTAGGCATAGTCAGGGTGAGGCACTACCTTTCTGTCATTATTTAGACATAGTCAGGGTGAGGCACTACCTTTCTGTCATTATTTAGGCATAGTCAGGGTGAGGCACTACCTTTCTGTCATTATTTAGGCATAGTCAGGGTGAGGCACTACCTTTCTGTCATTATTTAGACATAGTCAGGGTGAGGCATTGTTTAGGCTGTAAAAATATGACTATACTGAACATAGAATATATTTTTTTATGTGTAACTGGTTTTCACTGTAATTTCTAGCAAGAATATGTAGAATTAGAAATTAGAAATACAAATTTATATCTTAGAAGTCATGTTCAATTCAGGCTGTTATTTGTTGTTGACATTTTTTCAAGTTCATTCCAAAATTACTCTTATAGTTTCTATTTCATTTTTCTCTTTGGGCTAGAAGTTCAGTTGTAGCTGCTGTATAAGATTCAATTGATTGAAAATTCATACAAGTAATGTTCAAAGGTCTGATCAGTGTCAGATGCTTTGTCATCTGATTCTTCAAATGTTTGGAAGTTGGAAATGTTTGAATTTTTGATTTCTGCAGGATGAAATAGCATCAAGTGCCTTATCAGGTACACACATGAAGTCCTACAACCCTCCTAAAGTCCTCAGGTTGAGGTGTGAAAGATATTCTGAGGCAGAGGAGCAGATAATAAAGGTGATCATCTTTTCACATCATAATACCAAATGTATAATTAGTGTACCTTTTCTTTATCATATAGAACAATTTTAATCATAAAGTAACTATAGTTTTTTCAGAAATTTGATGATAATATCCAGAGTAATTGAAACTAATTCCTATAAGAATAAGAATTTTAGTAATATGTAATCCTCTTTCTATCTATTTTTAGGTACCTTGTTTATCATTACACTTTTAGAGGATAGCGATATGGTTATGCTCTTTAACTACGAGGTCTTGGATGTTTCTGTTAGGTAGCCTCGTAGTTTTCATTCGCTATCGCCTCTTTTTTCCTCTTCCATACGTGAGTGTAGCAACTAGTGCTTCTGTTATTATTATTAATGGGAGGATCCCAGATCGCCGTTGTGAAGGCGGGTGAGCACTCAGGCCGCCGGTGGGCCCATTTGTACTAAATCCCCATTGAACCGATCTAGAGACTAGTTGAAATCCTCCAGCCTCAATAGAAATGATCATTGGTACATGGTCAGAGGATATGTCTTGAGGCGTAGTCCATCGTGTGTTGATCGTAAGAAGTGGGAGCAGAAGGTGACATCTGAAGAGGTTTGTTGTTGGTTGATTTATGTTTTTTTTCTTCTCGTGGTAGGATTGTTAATAGGGAGGTTCTATAGCTGTTTCTGCAATGAGTTAACTCTTGGATCCGTTGTCTGAGTATGAAGCTAGAGTGCGTTGTGCGCAATGATGTCACTGGGAGTGACGCAGTTAACCACTCTATTCAGATGATCAAGCTGAGGGTGTACCTTGCAGTGCACGAGAATGTTGGTGGGATGTAGAAATTGTGGACTGTAGTGTGCTGTTTATGAAGTTGGAAGCGTCTGTCTTGCTCTGGTCATGAGGAAGATATGCTCTTGCGGTCTTTTGGATGGCTGTAATGTAGATAGCTGTGTTGGTGTTTATGAATGGTTTCAGCTCCTCATGCTTGGACTTAATACTTTCATATTTAGTTGTATGATGCCGATGGTTGAATTCTGGAGACGCCATTTGGTGCTGTGATGCGGGTCTTGTAGAGGAGGTGGGTTTGGAAGGTTGGGGAGTTTAGTACCTTATGACGACGGAAGTCTGAGCGCAGACAGGACGGGGTGACCTAAAACCGAGCCAATTTAGACCGGGCCGCTGACGTGCTTCGGACACCCGGCACACCGAAAGCTTGGTGGAACTGTGGCACGCTGATCGACGCTGGCACCTCTCATGCTGTGATGGGTCCAGGAGCCTCACAGAGTGCATTCGATGGTCGATGCGGCAATGAAGAGACCCAGATTGTTTTCCACGTTAGTAGGTGGACAAAAATCAATAGGCTGAGATTTTGTGCTCCTGTCATAAAAGAATATGAGAACACAAAGACCACAGGGTTCGGTGCGGCACTCATGCAGTACCCGTTCGGCCGTGCTTTGTCCTTTCCGATTTCGCCAGCTCCACAGGTTACGAAAGGTTGAGGGTCTTTCACTGGTCCGCTGACCACAAACTGCTACAACGATTAGGCTTCCCAATTGGACAGCACACATCCCTTTTCGTCACATCATTTGGTAATTGGATGCATTTTTGAGTAGCTTTTCTGCAAAGTTGCGAATATAATCATTGTCACTGACTGATGGTAGGTGACTTTGTTATTGAAGCCACTTCCTTTCTCGCTGTTTCTTAGTCCTCTGTATGTAATTTCTATTTGGCGGCAGCAAAGTGGGCCCCTAGTTCTGAAGCAGATGCTAACTCCGACTAAATTAAGAATCCTCTTTATATTTCTCTAAATGTTCTCATTGCAAATCTTCGATTTAATTTCCCTAATTAGAATCCTTTCTGTCCTCACAGCAATGACATTAAATTACCTCACAATATCTTTTCTAGAGAGCATCTGTAGATCTAATAGTATCTGTCAAGCCTCTAATCTCCCATAATTTTCCTCAGGCTAACACCACTGCTACCGGTTTAGTGCTGCACAAAGATTCTCGTTTCAGTCAGGGTTGGCAGGACTTCAAGGATAACAATCCTTACATCAACAGAGTCCTGGAGTGGAAGACGAAACTGGACGAGAGTGATCACCTGGTGGTGAGAGCCGGCGCAGTGGCTAAAGATACGGTAATTGAATGAGAGTGACCATCTGGTGATAACTTCTAATGTGATAGTTACGAATGTGATGCATTTTTAATTAATTCATCATATCCACTTTGCATGAATATTCAATTATAAATAATCATCTATTAGCTACTATAGTTTTGTATAATGAATATTATCTTTCACTGAAATGATGTGCTGCGACATGTATTTGTATATAGGTCGTAGTTTATCTTTTTATTTTACTATTCAATGTGTTTTCTGACAGGTGGTTGGTGTGTTCAACAGTGTGTTTGAAAATGATGGTGTATCAGCTGCTCTTACTGAGATCTGCAAGGTAGACCCTAACTTCAACATAGACGAGTTCCTACGATCAGCAAGGGAAGATTTCATCCCCACTATCTTAGAGGCGATGTCTCATCCTAAACTCGAGGTAAGTAACTTGATACTCTCTTTAGATTAAACAAACTCTAGTAACTTTTTAATTACCTCTACTAGTAGCGTCTCATATCGTGTCTTCTATCCTATTAACGTCTGTTATCCACAACTTTCAGATTCTCAAGGACTGGACATCAGAGCCTACTTACGCCGTTATTGCCCATGATTACAAAACATTGGCTAATTTGGGTCACAAGAAATACACTAAAGTGAGTCTTTAGTTTCTTTTTCGTAACTTGCTAGTCCTGAAGTGTTTTGGCTCTGTAGTGAATGGAAGATAAGGGAGTTTCGTTCCTTCTGCTCCGAACTGTTGTAATTTTGAATAGCCTTCAAGGGCTCTCTATCTTTAATTTGTCTCCAAAAAACCTTCAGCTATACAGATGTTAATGAACCTCATTTTTATCCCCGTACGAATAGCATAGGAATATTTCACTAACAAGCTTAGTTGGAACGACGCTCACTTTACTCTAGGGGTTGATTGTGATCTGATAAAGACTGTGTTGAATATTTTTTGATCATTTTTTGTATTATTTGCTATTTATGCTTTTGTGTCGTTTTATTGATGGAATATATGTATAGCTCAACTAAAAGTGTATTATTCAAAAGGGGTTTAGGAGATCGGAGCATTCCTCTCTTGAAAATAGTCTCATTTTGATGAAAACAGTAATAGCAAACTGCATTCAAATTACAATCAACCATTAGCTATCTCTTATGAGTAAAATGTAGCTATATGTAGATACTCCTGAATCCTTTTCACCGTCCCTTCCGACTAATGAGGCTAATCATTGCTCAGGTGCTGGATGTGGACGATGTGGACATGTCTGTGGGTGAATTGCTACCAGATGGCCCAATACTGGGGGTGAATTTCCAGGCTCAAATGGTGGAGTATGTCAAAGATCCTGCCACTGGAGAGGTTAGTGGAGACGATTAGCCAAAGTTAATAATTTTTATTTCTTCATCACCTTTTTATTATTGACTTGCTGCTAATATTGAAAATTTTTTATTGCAGATAATTTCTGGAGACCCAAACCAAGTCCTGAGGAAGCATTTCTCCTGGGTGTTCTTCAGGGACATGCAGGATCTGAATCCTAGATCCGCTTGGAAATTGTTCCGTTCCGAATGCCAAACTATCAAACTACTGTTGTAAACTACACCGATAACTGCAACGCTGTGAATCGGTACTACGTTATAGTTATGACTAGGGTTGTGACAATATGCGTTTAAAATCATAGATCTTAGGAATATCATAACGAAACGAAGTGAAATGGTATCGAATACTATATACCGCTGGTGTATAACGTTTCAATAGTCTTTAATTCTATCCGTCTATAATATTATCAGGATCTATGATTTTAAACGCATATTGTCACAACCCTAGTTATGACAGTGTATTGAGGAACGTGAGGAAGTGATGCAAAGTAAACTTGCTGGTTAAATAATCTTGAAGTCATTTTTTAGAATACTTACCCGTGTAAAGAAGAAATGGTGAGTTTTTTAAATTTGTTTCCTTTTATGTTGGTAGTTAATCTAACAATTTTCTTAACTTTTTCGGGTAACTACTTTTTAACTTTTGTTTTGTCCATAGTTAGCAAATGGTGCAAATTTTGTGCACTGATGTTTATTTCAACTGAAATTCTTAAGGGAAATTAATAAGTTTTACTACACAATAGTTTAATGAGTTCATCTCAATGCAAACTAAAGTTCATGGATATATTCAATTAACATTCCACTTGGTCAAACAAAAAGTAAGTTTATCTATCTTGTATGTTACATATTAATGATTTCACTAATTTAAAATAATCGCAGATCTGAATTCAAAATCACTTTTTAATAAAACATCTCTAACCTAGTTTAAATATGCGAAAGATATTCAAAATAAAACGCTATGTGCACAAATGAAGAAATTACAAGATGAGAAGTTTTTACTATTTTGATATATGATAATAAATACATTAGGTGATTATTGATAGTTTCCTATTATATTGAGAATACATATGTACCTGTAAATGCTAAAGATTATACACCAAATATATATTATATTCTCCATAAAAATGTTCCTAAAGGATAAGAAAAGTGATATTGATAGTGAATAACTTAATACTGTGTCTAGTAGAGCTGTTAAGTCTTATGTGCCGTACACACGTATTTAAGAAAAAACGATATAATAATTATTTATTTCAGTTGGTATCCATGATACCTGCAGGTATGACCTTTAGTCATATAATTTGTAAGCATTTTGCTAAGATACTTATCCGTCAATGGTGAATTTTTCCTGATGTGCCGAAGAAACTACAATTGTACTAGTGTATAAGGTGACTCTACAGATCTATCTAGTTATCGGCCAGTATCTTTTCTTCCTCTTCTGATCTCTAAAGTGATTGGGAAACTTGTTTCTCAGGGTTTAGTTGTATTTTTAAATAAATAAGTTCCTAGTATCGTAGACTATCTTAAAGATTTGTGTGCCTGTGTAGACTCTAGATAATTAGAAACACTCAATTAGGGTTATTTATATTTTAGTAGTGCCTTTGGTACTGCAAACTACCAGATATTGCTAGACAGGGTGGAACTAGCTTTGTTGTACTCGTGGTTCTTGAGATTTGTATCTCAGTGCAAGTGACAAAGTGGTCTGATTGAGTTGATTTGATGTGATTCTGTATCTGTGATGTTAGTCACTAAATTGAGTCCTGCCTCAAGTGACGAAGTAGCTACTTGGTGTAATTAAATAAATTTTATGTCAATGACATTCCAAAACTCGTACCTGATCTGCAAACTGCTACGTTTGCTAATGACACAGCGCGTTAGTTTGGGTTTAACCAGAAAGATTTAGTGTGTTTTATCCGTATATAATTTATTCCAACTTAATTTAGGGGTACACATATTATTGTGTTGACGATGCTGAGCGTGGAGAATCTTGCGGGAGGTGAATATTTATCTCACACCGACCCATTGTTCTACTAGTTGGGAATTTTAAAAATTGAAGATATTCATCATTTTTGTTTGTTGGCATTCTATAAGTTTAAGAACTCATTTCCATTCAACTTGCCTGCCAACCAGACAGAACAGAGATCTATTAGTCAATTATCCACGACTTGCATTATCCGGACATAATGTTATTTTAACTAGTCCTCTTTACCTACTGATATGAACTTATAAAGAATAGCAAATCTCTTTGTACTTTAAAGTAATCTCTTAAGAACCATTACGTACCTGAGCTCCTATTGTGATGATATCTACCTCAGTCTCTCAGTTAATTGCAGGTAGGTAGGTATATGCAATTTAACTGTCTTTTTGCTAATTTATTTATTTCTTTGTTACTACTCTATCTGTAACTTTCACTAAAATTAGGAAATATCTATTGTCTTTTTTCTTATTATTTAAGTCAGAAAAGGTTCACTCAACTAGTGGATGTATGTAGCTACCTATTTTTTATATCCTTTTTTATCTTCTAGCCTCCAGGGGCTCTATCCTGAAACTGTCTGTTGTGAATGGAAGAGAAGGGTGTGGATTATTCTCCTCGTAACCCGTATTTTCTGAACTGTACATTTTTTACAATAAACCATAACCGGTAATTGACTCGCTTTCATTCCCTGTGTCTATAATCGATTAACAATATTAAATCATTAATAGAAATAAAGAACAAAACTTTATTGAGATAATTAATTCTTAAGGGATCAATTAAATGCAATCCCATTAAAATCTAAAAGTTTAATAACTGTTCTCAAGAAGGGTACATAACAAATTTGGGGCTACAGAACGGGATTCTACTTAACTTTGAAGAAGTGTTTTTTCGATCAATGTTCTTCTTTAGTGCTCATGTCTGCCGATAGTCACCAACAAGTTGTCATTCTCGTGCAATCTCGACTCCTTAGTTTTCGTTCAATTCTATTGAAAGATTTCCCAAGGAAGATTCATCCCACTCGAGAAATGGACACCCTTTTGTTCTTCGCATCCACTTATGACTAGGGTTGGGATAATATGCTTCTAAAATCATCGATCTTATGAATATCGTAGACGAAAAAGAATTATTTACTATATACCGCTGGTTCAGAACGATTCAATATAATTCTCTCAGTCTATAATATTTTAGGAATCTATGATTTTAGAAGCGTATTGTCACAACCCTACTTATGAGTCTTAGTTTCCCCTACTCTCAAGAAGTGGTTGTCCTTTCAACCACAGCACTCATTATGAGTTGGTTAGTTTGATCTGCAGTTCGAAACCCACATCTATGAAGAACCACAAGATGTACCCTGGGTAACTGATTAGTGTGCAGTGCTCTTAAAAAAGTACTGAACTTATTAGGATATAAATTAGATTGGGGTTTACCTTTTAAGTTACCATGCTGTTCACCACTAACCATTTAGTAAATTAGGATGTGGATTGTTAGTGATTTTAATTTTAATAATGATTTGACGATATTTTTAATGGCATGTGTCTTATTGATACCGTGATTTCGATATAAATTGAAATGCATGTTCACTAACATTAGTAGAACGGTTTTTTATCATCAATTATCTTAATTTAAGCTAATTTTTGGAGAATGTTATAAAATAATTTTGATAGATGGCTTATATTGAATCGAACATATTTCATAATATGTATACGCTATTGTAATATTTTATTATGCAATATGCATTTCTTATTTAACTATTTATGTTATTTTATCCGTATTAATTTTTGTTTCGTTTAGTACTTCAAATTGATCGTCTGGTAAACATTGATTAATTTTATAGTTGTGTAATTTTCTAGTATAGTAAGTTTATTGTTGGGAATATAAAGAAAAATTAAAATGCATAACGATTCAAAGTTACCAAAAGTGTAAAGATCGTATTATGATAGCATGGCGAAATATTGTAAAAAAAATTAATTATTTACTTGTTCACGTAATCGAAAAGGATGTAATTTATCCAAGTAAATAATATAACGGTTTTCCTAACTGTTTATACAAGTTCAGAAATATGTTTTTCTTAATTTTAGAAATAACTGTGTCTTAAAAATAACAATTTTAACGCAGACCAATGCCCCAATTAAATATATTAACTTCTTACGCAAAAATAATGCGAACATGTAGATACTCAATATAAAAATTTAGGTTGTAATATTATATGTATACGACATCTTACGATAATATTAAATTTTTCTCATAAAAATTTTAGGGTCAAATAAAATTTAACGGGCTTGACCGGGAATTGAACCCGGGACCACTCGCACCCTAAGCGAGTATCATACCCCTAGACCATCAAGCCACGTAATGTTTATGCAGATGTTTAGATTATGTCTTATTTATTTTCGATACAAATATTCAATCAATTTGGTATTTCTATTTAATTCAAACCAAAATGTCGATTTCTTAAAATTAGGATGACCGGCAATTCTCAAACTCACAAAAATTGAATGAATTGATGAAAAACAACATAGTTTTCATTAGTTTAAAAATGATCATACATTATTAATATCTATACTAATAATTTCCTTAGTGTGTTTATTTATTTGGTGTCCACTAAAACGACGGGTATTAAACCTGAAGAATGTAACTATGATACGCACGGGAATATATCGACTTGATATTTAAATTCCCTGTTTTTATCATAGAGTTATGATAAACTACTCTAGAGAGAGGAAGTGTTGCAGCGATTGCAGGACGCAAGGAAGATGGTGTAAAACCTTATTTTGTTTCAGTCATGTTAATTCTCCATTAAATTTTGTTTCAGTTATATCATTTCTCTATTAAACTGACGCTAGAGTGCCAGTCACGTGACCCAAAAATAAGGATTTTAGCGTCCCGCAAGACGCGATATTATTTTGGCCACTTACTCACCACTTGGTTTTTATTCAATTTTTAAATGTATTTCATCTTTAAAATAAATTAGACCAAGCAGAAAATTTAATTTTAATTGAATTCATTAAAAGTAACATAATAACGGGTAATAAATTGGTATTGATGATGACCCGTTATTTTTAACGGGAAAGTACACTAGTTTATGTATTACGGCTGAAGTTTTTCGCATGATCCATTTCAAAGTTGAGAAGAACAAGTAATTGAAGAATGGGGGAAAAATTCTGCTTAAATGCTTTAATGTCGTATCTATGATTCCAAAATATTATTACAAATTAAATTATTATTCTTTCAATATTAAGAAATTAACTAAGTAAAGATAAGGGACTGGAAATCAAGTGGTGAGCCAGTGGCAACATTTTAACTCATCTTAGGAGGACGCTTTGGGTGCACCCTATTTTGGGGTCACGTGACTGCTGTGTATAATATTACGTCTATGTCTCTATATTATTAACTCTATGTAATTACAGGCGGTGCTGGATTTTTCCTCACAGCATGTGGTAGTATAGCTACAAAAGATATTCTTGAAATATTTTCAATTGCATTTTGAAGATCATTTATTTTATCTTAATGTTCATTTTGAATGATTTTTATCCCTCTCGTTTGTAATCATGATACCACATTGAAATAAATTTAAAATAATAAATAAATGTGTTTGAAAACTATTAGAATTGTTCACAATAAATTTAGAACAATATAAATATAACTAGTGGTTGGTTACCCGTGCAAAATGCACGGGTAACGGGCATTTTATTATTTAAAAACATCACTAATTGTGTTTGTTCATATACATTACACAACATTTCATATTAATTAGGTACAAGTAAAGAGTAATTTTCCGTCCCGTGACGTCATCAGTTTATGTAGAATACTATCGTATACATCATAAATTATTATATAAGATAATCTTATAAATAACTACAAATTACAAACATTAAAAATTATTAAAATAAATAATCACATTGTAAAAAATTAAAATAATTAGCTACATCGATCAGTTCAATGATTAAAATAGAAGAAATTAAAAATCCCCATATAGGTAGCAGCTGATGTTCCATTCATTAATATCATTTAATTTAATTAATATAATTATGTTAAATTAGTTATAATTTGATTGAATATATTTTAAAAATCATTTATTTCGAATATTTATTCATATTCCCATCCGTCAATATCAACATTAAAATTAATTATTATATTTCAAATCTTGCAAAATATGGCATTTATTTTCGTGAGAAAAAATGGTTACTAGCGTAGAATTTTATTTTTAATTTTCGTCATATCTCGAAAAGTACTTCGAATTTCGAAAAACGGTTAATGCAGTTATTTTTGTAGACCATTTTTACATATAGTAGATATTTTTTCGATTCAATTAATGCAATTTTTTTTTATTTCGTATGTTACCATGTATAATTTGCCGATTTGAAGTAAATCCCTATCTATTACATTAAAACTTAAAATTCGAATAATTCAAAAACCCGTCCGAATTTCGTAAAACAAATCAATAGCGTTCTGTAGGACCATAGGCCGGAGGTTTCCAGAAAATTCCAGCCCATTCTGTTGGATAGTCTCTGAAAATATCCTGGAAAGTATGTCGAATTAATTCCTATGTATCCCATTATAAATCAAGTGTTAATAATTCAAAAACCCGTTTGAATTTCGAAAAATCCTTTTAACACGTTCAATTCGACACGACTTTCTAAAAAGTTATAAATTTTGAAGTCTCTACGTCTAACCGTTTGTGAGTAATATTGCTCCAAGTAACACACACACATACAGATCTAGCGTATTATATTATAGAGATAGATTAATCATCATTGCAAATTATATACACCTGAAAGAGTGAGCTGTGCCACACCCCTCTCACTTTGCGTCACTCTGGGAACTGAAGAAATATTGGGTGCAAAATCCATTTTAAGACCTTCCTGGTATCACTGAACAGCTCGCTGTCTCTAGTATAATATGAAAACTCTTTGCAAGAAGTGAAGCTAGTAAAGATAAAGGACCAGAATTTAACCAAGTAAAGATAACGGACCCTAGTCCGTTATCTTTACTTGCTCCTAAAAATTAATATTTTTATGTAACAAATAGCTAGGTTAGCCAAATTAAAATTTTCTGCAGAACTATGGCATTTAATTGTGTTAATATTTGTATTCCTTAAATGGGTCCATTGAATATTGTAGCTATGTACCAGGGTACAGGCACATAACGGGTATAGTTACTAGTATAGACGATGCAAAAATATGACGTCACCAAAACAACACATTTCTTGTTTGTGACCTAGCGGCTCACAATTCCTCGTATTTGCATGTTAATATCGAGAAATTTAAAGTCATTTTATAAGGATCTCTTGTAAAAGAAAAGTGAAAATGGCGATTGAACCTCAAAGTTGAATATATAGATATAATTCAGGTGTGTTTTTATTGTTCATTTATTTTACTATAAAAAATAGAGTCTTGAACATATGCTACCTAGGAGCCTAAACTTGTTCTAGTAAACCGTTAAATTGTAGTTCCTATGAATAAAAATTAAGGAATGAAATAATGGAAATGCAATTTAGCAATGCCTAGATAGTAGTTAATATGAAAATAGTTAAATTTAGAAGTGACTAAGTTTAAGTAGGTTGTCCCATATGTTTCAAAGTGTGGTCAGAGTCGCCATTTCCAGTCACCCGGTTGTCACGTCAAATTAGATTCGATCAGGTGATTACCATACCCGTTATGTTCCTGTACCCTGACCTCCCCTACAAACAACAATTCATCGATTTGATATCCCAGCAATCGAAATGAAATCGAATCGATATATGTACGTTGTTTAAAGGGTCGATTGTCCTTACAATATTTTAATTTTCTCTTTCACGCTTTCGAAACCAAATGGCGCCACAACGCACTTTCCCGGATAACATTGCACTATATGGGTCAACGTCGGCAAACGTTGGCAAAGTAAAGTCACGTACGGACATTGGCGCGCCAGTGCTATTACACACCGGGTCAATGCAATGAAAACGAAATTGGGACAACGATTGCCAAACAGCTCTGGCCCAATGAATGACAACATTGGTTAGCCAATCCAGATATATTTTGATGTTCCAGTATATTTATTATACTGTTCTACAGGTTCGATTTGGCCGACGGTTATCGCCAGACAATCAGAGTGGGTAGGTGCAAACGATCTCTCCCAACTTTAATCACACCAAAAGATAATTTAGTAGGTATATCTCTGAAATTGCAGTCGTTTCTGGCAATTTAGTATAATAGGCCTGTTATCCCTTCAATTATTAATTTAAATCTTTATTTATTTCATTCATAAAAATGAGCTTGGCCGCTAGTTAATTCATATATTTAGTATGAGAAGTTATTTTTTTTCGTTTGAAATAATTATTCACATTGAAAATTATACTTTCTCTTCAATTTTAAATAAAAAAACTATTATTTGGTTAAAATAGCGTAAGTAGAATATTATAGACTTGAGTTTGAATTGGAAACTGGTCTATTCTTTTCAGCTAATTTTGATCTGTAAGATGTATTTGTAGGACAGGTACTACATTGTTAGAAGTAACTGTTGTCTTCACGTTTTCTGTATAGCGTAATCTAATTAATACACCTCTCATATGAAAATAGCACTGGCCGTAGACATGCATGACATCGTCAACGTTAACCCTAATGAGTTTAATTTACTGTCGAAATCAACGGGAGAGTTTGACTATGTGTTAAAAACACCATTTCTTATTTATAAACCTACGGTACTATATTTTTTACAAGTTGTTAGTATATTAACTAAACTAATGTGTACCAAATTTCAAGTAAAAATATTGAACATATAAGGAGAAATAAATACATTAGTATTTAAGACATTGGCAACTGAGAGACCAGAGCTGTGATTGGGTGGAGTGTGACCCAATCACAGCTCGCGGATGTATCTGTACTTGATGAAAATGTCGACAAATTCGTGCGTATTGGCTAACCAAACTGTATTTCTAGGTTGCCAAACGTCACCAAAGTAAAATTAATTCAATAATTTACGTGATTTACGGGGATTTACGACGACACGTATTTTTATTTTATTTTTGAATACAAAAATATATTTTATATTTATGTAGGAACAAAGCCAAGAAACGCCATTTAATTTAAACGAATGACATGAAAAATATACAGTAAATTTAAAAAGATGTGCAAAAAAAAACGCACGTCAAACTCATAAGGGTTAAGCCGGTATCAATAAGTCGTTTATACCTACGTGGTTATACTGTCCTTATCCGGTGGACATCCGTGAGGTGGGCCCACGTCAGGCCTTTGTTGGCCCCATACACAGAGACCGGCATGATAATGATGGCCCAGAGTTTCGTTCTGAATTGGGCCAACGTTGGTACAACATTGTAATGTTTTCTGGATTTACTTATTATTTTCACAAGATTGAAAAATGTCGAATAATTCTTTATTTACGGGAACTGACCGATCACCCTATTGTTGATCGGCAACCAAAGATATTTTTATCTTTTAATTTAAAGGTCCTCTCCAGGCTCCGGGAAAAAAATGAGTTTACAACATAATATTATAGAACTAAGGTCTAGGATTATTATTCTGCAAACTGCATACAATAATTCGGTTCAGTATATATTTTATAATTTGTTTTTAAAGTTTTTTAATACTCTGTGAGCAACAATTGAGCGAATCACTAATCTGATCCTCAAGAAGAAGATTGTACACTCTTTGTTTTGATTACAAATTTGAATTTTAGAAACAAACTATGCGTTTTCGGCCTTTATGTTAGATATTAATTGCTTACTAAAGTATATAAACGTTTCTAATATAAGTTCATTCAATTTTACACCTTTACACTAATATTAAATGGATTTATTAAACCTAATACCTAGTTGACAATCAAAACAAATGGTGTACATTCTTTTTCTTCAGGCTGAAAATTTCTTAAATTAGTAAGTCGGAAGTAAAATAGGTTTCGTAGAGTTTTGATTATAAAAATCTTCAAAAGCATATAAAATTAAAAATATGCTACTGAATTTGATGCGGTTTGCAGCAAAATGATAAGAAACATTAGCCTCGTTAGGCAATATTTGCTTGGAGGGATTAAAGGTCCTCTCCAGGCTCCGGGAAAAAAATGAGTTTATTACATAATATTATAGAACTAAGGTATACGATCATTATTCTGCAAACCGCATAGAATTCGGTTCAGTATATATTTCATTATTTGCTTTTAAAGTTTTTTAATACTCTGCGAGAAACAATTGAGCGAATCACTAACCTGACGCTGAGAAAGAAGATTGTACACTCTTTGTTTTGATTTCAAATTTAGATTTTTAAACAAACCATACGTTTTTGGCCTACTTTTAAGATAGTAATTGTTTCTAAAAGTATATAAACGTTTCTATGATAAGTTTATCCAAATTTAAACCTTCAAACGAATAATGAATAGATTTATTAAACCAAATACCTAGTTGACAATCAAAACAAATGGTGTACATTCTACTTCTTCAGACTGAAAATTAGAAAGTCGGAAGTAAAGTAGGTTTCGTAGAGTTTGGATTATAAAAAACTTTAAAAGCATATAAAATTAAAAATCTGCTATCAAATTTCATGGGGTTTGCAGTAAAATGATAAGAAACCTTAGCCTCGTTGATTTAAGCAATACAAAAATTTGCTTGGAGAGGACCTTTAATACTTCCTTGCAATTTTTTTCTTATTATATACTTATATGCAAGATAGTTGATGGTATAATCGAAGATATCGTACTATGCATAGGCTAGTAGGTAGGTATAATATCTTTGGTATAATCTTGGTGATATATTCAAAATAAGCAGAGCAGTAGGTACCGACCTAAAACCGAGATCAAAATATGTAAACATATTTCAATAAATGAATTTATGCATAAAACTGCTTTTATCTTTGCCAGAAGCCTCTGATATATAAGTTACGTTTTGAGCCCTAAAAAGTGCCGTCTGCTCATGTGCTTGGTATCGTAAAAATGCTATCTAGGCTAGGCCTCTTGTGAATAATATCTGCAGGCTGCTGCAAATATATGCCCAATCAACTGAAGAATTACTCCTTTGTGGATAATTATGAAGAAAATTTACAATTCTAGGTTCATTAAATCATTGTCAGTTATTAACCAGCAACTGTATAAGTATAATTGATATAATGCTATTGCTAGGCCTACCCATTCATTAACCGGTTCGTAAAATCATTGAAACTGAGGGAAATAATTGTGGATGTTAGAAACTTAAAGAGTATGGTTTGCAACATTTTTAATGGTCAGGACCACTGAACATTGAATAGAAGAAGCATAGATCCCATCATATTACTGTTGAGTGCCGTTTACAGACTTACAATGACGTCATAATTTAGACTAGAGCCAATCAGAGGCTTCGTTTCACCAGATCTGTTTGATTCCACTATTTTGAATGTGTATTACAACCGGAATGGTGTCAGTTAGTTTATTATTGCTTAGTAGCTGCCAGCTGGGCTAGTTATAGAATATAGATCATAGATGTCACGCGCATTTGAGTGATCTGCCATATGCCCATATCCATATCGACCGATTTCGCCTGTCTGCAGAATATGGGAGATATTTGGGATATTCTCTCCGAACAATTTTGATTTAATTCCTATATTTACAATAATTTTGCTACCAAAAGAATAAGAGAGATCTACTGTCTACCTACAATTTACCAGTTTCTGCAGACTGGCCGGATTTTGCTGCGCAATCTATTAATCAATACTCAATAGTTATTAGTTTGCGCAACCCCAAGTAATAAAGCATGTCCAAACTCGCCATTTTAATGGCGAGTTTATGACAGTTATTTTGAGCCCTTCAATTGCAAATGGCGAGTTTTATCTATTTTTCTCTTATGCTACAATCCAAGTAATAAAGCATGTCCAAACTCGCCATTTTAATCCAAGTAAAATAGTATGTCTCATAAACTCACCATTTGCCTCTCCAAAATTCTACAAATTCTCTCCAAATTGATCAAATCATTATTAATTCTCTCCAAAATAACATTGTAGCATAGGAGAAAAATAGATAAAACTCGCCATTTGCAATTGAAGGGCTCAGAATAACTGTCACAAACTTGCCATTTAAATGGCGAGTTTGGACATGCTTTATTACTTGGATTTTAATGGCGAGTTTGTGACAGTTATTTTGAGCCCTTCAAATGCAAATGGCGAGTTTTATCTATTTTTCTCCTATGCTACAATGTTATTTTGGAGAGAATTTGTTGAATTTTGGAGAGAGCTGGAGAGGCAAATGGCGAGTTTATGAGACATACTATTTTACTTGGGCTACAATGTTATTTTGGAGAGAATTTATGAAAATTTGATCATTTTGGAGAGAATTTTTTGAATTTTGGAGAGAGCTGGAGAGACAAATGGAAAGTTTACGAGACGAGACATACTATTTTATTTGGGCGCAAGTCGCGCAACCATCGATTGATTGCTGCGCGCCAGATTGTATTTGGTGGTAAATTCCTATGACATGGCGGCAGTTATTCAATTTCTCTAATGTAAAAATTCCTGCAATGTCGGAGGATATTTAGCTATTAATTCCTATAGCTATTACCATTAATTTTTGGAGGAGAAACTGGAAAAATGTTGGAGGACTAGACAAATTGATGAAAAATGTTGGCAGCTAATAGCTATTTTGAAAGAGTCAGGAGTTCAGTGCACCAAATACAAACTGGGCTGTGCGTTCGAATGATATGATTTTTTTTAGTTTGTACATGAAATTGGCTCATATTATCGCGGATATCAATAATCGATAGCGCAACCATCGATAGATTTCTGCGCGTTCAAATGATACGGATTCCAGTCTGTATTTGGTGCTCAAAATTCCACTGACTTTTCTAAAAAGTAAAAAGCTGAAAAAATCCAACATAAATTTCCACTAATTTGGCTGATCCTCCAACATTTTCCCACTTTATCCACCGAATATTAATGGCAACGTACCTATAAATAGCTAAAAATCAACCGACTTTTTTCTTAGTTCATGCAATTAATTTTATTTTTTATTTTTAATGGAAAAATAGGTACTTTTTTATATTTAATTAGGCAATCATCAGTCTATTGTTCACTGTTGCATATTTGAATGATATGGATTTTGTTATTTTATCCATCTAATTGTTACATTTTTTTTTTAAACCTTCAAGCAAACCTTCTTCAAATAATTAAAAAAACAATTATCTTTATTAAGAGAAAGTTACATTTGATAGAGAAACCATCAATCGATTGCTATGCGTTTGAATGATATGGATTTTGTTAGTTTATGCATCTAATTGTTACATTTAATAGAGAAACTATCAATCAGTCAGTGGGTTTTAATTCACCAATTACAGACTGGAATAGTGGCAGATATTTTCTAATTTTTGAAAAGTTGGAGAAGGAGTTCAGTGCTCTAAATGAGTATAGCTGCACTCTACAGTGTCAACTAAATTATAATTAATTATAATATTATAAATTGTTTCATTCAGTAATTCATATAAAAAATGAATAGAATGTGTATCCAAAATTTACAGATTTAAAAGACTCTGTCATTGAAAAGAGCAGCTTCTAAATCCTTGAAACAACCTCTAGAAACCCTTAGAAATTTTTAAAAAAAAAGTTAAATATGTCCCTTCTTCTGCAGACTGGATAAACACAGATGTGACGGGAATAAAGTTTTAATGAATCTGTAGCTTTTGCAGAAAATCTTTATGATTTAGGTAGTAGGTTTTTAAATATAATCACAAGAACAATGAAGGATTAATGGGAATATGAAGAAAGAACATCTGAGAAAAATATAAAAGCAAACCATTAATAAACACAAAAGTAAATGTAAAAATAATGAAAACAAGAATCATGAGTAAATAATGCAGAAAAATATATTAACATTAGTAAATTAATCAAAACTTTATCACCTATTGTAATATTCAACAAAGTAACACTCACTCACTATGGTTTATTTAGTACCAATTGATGAAAGTTTGATAAAAATGTTAATTATTTAAAAACGTTAATGGTTAATAAATTTATTACATTTCATTCTGAAAACAAAGGAAATGATAGAAGTGGTAAAGTTAAGAGAATGTATAAGTAGCCCTCTAGGTTACAATGTCCAAGAAATACTGTTTGGCAAGTAAATTCTATGTTCAGAAGGAACTGTTATGTATCTAATGAATTTATTTTGATTGTTATAAGCCATCACAGTTTATAATGATGCTCAGTTAAGCTCATATTTCATAGCTAATTGGTTCAATATTATTCTATGCATTATTAATAATTGATCCTATATTTCTTTCCAGATCTGTGTGTTGTGAGATTAAAAGTTCTCTTGAATATAAATTCACCTACCAAAGTCAAACATTCTTTATCAATAACTAGTGACAATAATATATTCAAAATGTCTAGAAGTGTTTCATGTTGTAGTAAAGTTCTCCAGAACTCAAAGGTGAGTTGTAATTTAAAATTGTTCTAATTTTATATATTCACAAAAAAAAGTTGTTCAAGCAACTAGTAAGCTATACTTTCAAGTAATTTTAATATTTATTAACTTGAATTAATTTGAGATTCTTTAATTCTTATGTTATAATCTTTATATGGTTTTGATATGTTTGACTGAACTATATTCCTAATTCTGATTATTTTAAATCCAGGATCTGATGCAGTTCCATCAGAGAGCTCACTCCAGCGCACTAACAATGAAACTTCACCGCAGTTATGAGCAACAATTCTTGCTGAGTAGTCATAGATTCCTTCCAAAGAATTGCACTCCTCTAGACCAGCAATATATTGCCTGTAATCACAGAAATAACTTATACAGACACTACTCCACACCTCAAAAATCATCCTCCTTCTTCGGAAAAATACTTCAGAATTTAAAAGAGGATGACGCCAAGGCTAAAGAATTCCGGGAGGAAATGGAGAAATTCAAAAGTAATGTAGAAGAAATGACTAAATCTGATACTGCTATTCGAGCTAGGTAAGTTCAGACATGTACATTTCAAAATTATCTTCAGTTGTAAGCTTGTATACAATACAGTAGATACTATGTCTCACTTTTTTATAGAGAAAAATTCCAAAAAATTGAGGCGGAGTCAGCTGAAGGGAAGGAGAAAGCCATGCAACAACTTGGCAAACTTAAACAGAAGGTGGCAGATGCTGAGGTGATGCAGAAAGCCAGTGAGTATCCTAGTTAGAGAACAGGTCAGCTACACTACTCCAGACATAACATGATGGAGTAAAACTGTTATCGTCTCATTTTGGTTTGTACGAAGATTGATTTGCCATTCTGTTCAAATATTAAGAAAGTTATACTGAAAATGCTATTGATATGGAACAAAACATCGTTATTATTTTAGATTTTTCTTCTAGACATTTGAATTTACTATTAATGACCATGGTACAGTTTAAAGATGATCCTCACTTCTGTTTTTTCAGGTAAAATGACAGAAGGAGCCAAAGAAACTGTTCATAAGGTTGGACAAAACCTTTCTGAAAAAGGAGAGGAGCTTTCAAAAACTCAAGCTTACAAAGCAGTTTCCTCAACAGCAAGCATAGTTAGGGTGAGAAACTATCACTTTAGTCAGTATTTACGGATATGAGAGCAGACCATCTAAGATTGGGCTGGCTTTAAGTACTGAGCCCTGCCTCTAACTACTGAGCTCTATTTACTGCTAACTACTGAACTGAACACTTAAGTCTTATATCTTCTGGCGCCGCCTTGCATAGCTACCATTAGTTCTTTCCGGAGCCTATTTAACTTAGCCAGTTTAACTTATCTCATAGGTCTCAATAACCACAAGAATCACAAAACTCCATCTGAAAGATTCAATAGTAGCTATCAAAAACAGGTAGACACATTCCATTACTTTTTGTAATTTTCTGCCGGCCAGTTTTCTTCCTGGCAATTTTCTGTGTTACTTCTTCAAACTCTTTCATGATCTAAAAAACTCGCAGCACAATATTAAAGTAGCCCAAATGTGTAAATTGCGTGCAACACAAATATTATCTGAACTATTTGAGGTGCTTTATCATCTGGCACTTCTATGGTTTGGAAATTATAAGTATTGGATGATATCATTTGCTCTATTTTCTGCAAACTGGTTTAGTTAAACTAGGCTTCACTAGTGATTAGCTATATCAAAACTTGCTCTTGTCAGATTCTTTTCTGCTAAGACTATTGATCAAGTTGGTAACTTTTCTGCATTAAACTTTATCACTGTATGGTGGTAGATTTCTCGGTAATCTTTTTTTTCTTTTCCAGGATGAGATAGCGTCAAGTGCCCTATCAGGTGCAGGGATGACTGTCTACAACCCTCCTAAAGTACTCAGGTTGAGGTGTGAAAGAAATCCTGAGGCTGAGGAGCGGATAATAAAGGTGATCATTTTTTGCATCATATTATCAAATGTTTAATTAGTGCACAATTTTATTTAAGTGAAGAGGATGATCGTGTAGTGGTTTTTCTAGCTACCAATAATACTCGTCCGATTGAGCTGAGATTTTGACTTAAGGTGTAAAAATGCTCCCAATCTTTGAAGTTACATCCCCCCCCCCCTCTTACACTGACTTCTAGTTGTCACACCATAATGAAGCTTTTTGTATGTTTTCTTTGGAATGTTTACTAAGGAGCTAAAGTAAAAAGATGATCGGTAAAAATTCCAAAAAACCACTAGACGATCCTCAACCTAGGCTCACCTGCTAAGCTGTTTACAATTCTTGTCTTCGGGAAATCTACTCCCTTTTTGAAGTTCCTCCCGTTTTTTAATTTTGTGGTCAGAAAAAGTGATAATCGTGTTGACTATTGACTAAGCACTGCACACAATATGCAGCTCTATTCTCATCTAGTGCATTTCTCCAAAGAATTGTCAAAAAATAAATGCAGTCGTATAAGCCTAGGATAACTTTCTAAATATTCTATCAAACCTTTATTCATAATCTAGCTACAGCTTGCAGTCTTCTGAAATTTGGTATCATTTTCAGAGTAATTGAAACAATAATTTTTCGTAAGAAGTAATAATTTTAGCATCTAGTGTTCCTTTTTTTATCACTCTTAAGTGTTCTCACTCCAAACCCTATAGCTTCTTCAATTTTTCAAACTAGAATCCATTTTCTCCTCACAGCAATGACATTGTATTACCGCACAATATCTTTTCGAGAGAACACCTATAGACCTAATAGTGTCTGTCTAACCTCTAATTACCTTTTTTTCTCAGGCTAACACATCTGCTACCGGTGTAGAGCTGCACAAGGACTCTCGATTCAGTCAGGGTTGGCAGGACTTCAAGGATAACAATCCTTACGTCAACAGAGTCCTCGAGTGGAAGACAAAACTGGACGAGAGTGACCACATGGTGGTTAGGGCCGGCATAATGGCTAAAGATAAGGTAACTAGGTGTAATGGTAGAACATGTATGTACAGTGGCGGGTTTTAATGCCTTATATATTCAAAACTTCAGTTTCTGAGGGTTATGTATTGTTATCAACTTGAAGCACAGAGTTACAGCACATATACGGTAGATTCTTAAGTAAATTGTTTTACAGTGAATGGTTTTACAGTGAATGCTTTTACAGTAGATGGTTTTACAGTAGATGGTTTTATAGTAGAAGGTTTTACAGTAGAAGGTTTTACAGTAGAAGCTTTTACAGTAGAAGCTTTTACAGTAGAAGGTTTTACAGTAGAAGGTTTTACAGTAGAAGGTTTTACAGTAGATGGTTTTATAGTAGAAGGTTTTACAGTAGAAGGTTTTACAGTAGAAGGTTTTACAGTAGAAGGTTTTACAGTAGATGGTTTTACAGTAGATGGTTTTACAGTAGAAGGTTTTACAGTAGAAGGTTTTATAGTAGAAGGTTTTACAGTAGAAGGTTTTACAGTAGATGGTTTTACAGTAGATGGTTTTACAGTAGAAGGTTTTACAGTAGAAGGTTTTACAGTAGAAGGTTTTACAGTAGAAGGTTTTACAGTAGAAGGTTTTACAGTAGAAGGTTTTACAGTAGATGGTTTTATAGTAGAAGGTTTTACAGTAGAAGGTTTTACAGTAGAAGGTTTTACAGTAGATGGTTTTACAGTAGATGGTTTTACAGTAGAAGGTTTTACAGTAGATGGTTTTATAGTAGAAGGTTTTACAGTAGAAGGTTTTACAGTAGAAGGTTTTACAGTAGAAGGTTTTACAGTAGATGGTTTTACAGTAGATGGTTTTACAGTAGAAGGTTTTACAGTAGAAGGTTTTACAGTAGATGGTTTTACAGTAGAAGGTTTTACAGTAGATGGTTTTACAGTAGATGGTTACAGTAGATGGTAAAGATGAGAGCAGACCACGTCCATCTCTGTTAAGGACTTGGCTCATATTGACTGACTACTGACCAACGATCAACACTAGTTACACAATTTCATGACTTTATATACCATGAGTTCTCCTCTGGAACTCTCATTAGTTGGTTACATCTTGGGTGGCCACCTGATCTTGCTGTACTCAACTAACCACAAGAGAATTTATAAGTTTTTACCTACCTAACTAATTTACTCTGTCCATTTCACATTGAAAAGGTTCATATTATTTCAATCTTTAAGGTGTCTTTTTTACACATCATTAATTTTTTCATTAGCTACTCTGTGGGAATGATACCTAGACTAATTATTTAACAATTTATTTCAGAGCTGTGTTTTTCTGATATATTGTTTCAGCTAATTCCGAATGGTACACTAGGTGAGAGTGATCACCTGTTGGTTAGAGCCAGTAGCTACTCCTACTAAATTAAAATGCTAATTAATTTTGTGGGAGTCTTGTAGAATTTACGTTTGCTTCAGAATCAAAGGCTATGCCCCTGGCGTCAAAAGGAAATTAAATACAGTGGACTAGAAGAAGCACAAGTATACAATGTAAAGTGACTCCTTTAACAAAGTTTCCTACCACCAGTCGGTGACAAGCTCGGGAATTGTGAATTTTTTTAAATGATGAACATGGTAGCTAGCTATAGATTGAAAAATAAAATACAAATCTAAATTATAACGTTTCGAGGACCACGGGATGCCAGTCTCCCTCTATCACATCCACGCTACTTGCAGTTTTAGAAGATAGCAATAGACATTGACTATCACCTCTTCATTTCCCTCTTCCATCTATGAGTGTAGTCACTGGTGTTTGTGTCTCTTTTCGTCACAATCCTTTGTAAGTGACTGCATTCACGCAGTAGCTTTTCTGCATCCATGAGCTTGTCACATACTGTGGTAGGTTGGTTAATTTGTTCATGGATCCTGTTTCTTTTCTGACTGCTTCTTCCAGTCAGTTTGTCAGCGATATTGTAAAATAATTAAATATTGTAATGATGTTCTGCTGCATGTATTTGAACCATTCAAAATTTATTTATATTTTTACTGTTCCTGACAGGTGGTTGATGTGTTCAACAGTGTGTTTGAAAACACTAGTCTATCAGCTGCACTCACTGAGATCTGCAAGGTAGACCCTAACTTCAACAAAGACGAGTTCCTCCTTTTGGCAGAGTATGACTTCATCCCCAACATCTTAGAGGCAATGAATATTCCTGATCTCACGGTAAGTAACTATACATTTTTGGTTCCTTTTTCCTTTTGGAAACAGCCTTAGAGTGATCATATTGATAACTAGAGCCCGGACAAATGCCATTAAGTCCTAAAATGCCATAAGGTCCTAAAATATCTTAAATTGGCAAATTTATAGAACGTTATAATTCAGTCAAAATCTTTCTGAATTATTATATAAATAAACTACTTCTATCACTTCAAGAATTAGCACAGACTCTGCCATTAATAAAAAGATAAAATAGCGAATAATCAATATAATATACTATTCAAAGAGAGATACATGTAGAACATAGTAATATTTACAATAGAAAAACTGTCGGGTGACAAATTGTATTTTATCTTGTGAGTTGTTTTTCCTGTACAACAGTTTCAGAATATCTTAATTGGTCTAATTATTTAATATAGCTATGGTTTGCAAGGGTTTTGCTGTAAATACAAATTTCGAACTTGATATTAGAATTAGTTTCATTTCATGAATTTCAATTTACCTAACCTTTTTTTATAATACTTTTAGGTTAAATTTGAATAAATATACTATAAACTAGATTCATTGAATTTTTAAGGACTGAATTGTTTATTTGTTTTCACCATTTTTTTTTATTTGAACGGACTATAAACTGTTGATTTAAATTATATTCCAAAATGCTAATTTATTCGTTGTAAATGCCTATTTCTTAATCCTAAAAGTGTATGTATAAGTCCTAAACTGCCTTTTTTTTAAGTCCTAAACTGCCTTTTTTAGGTCCTAAACTGTCTTTTTTAGGTCCTGAACTGCCTTCTTAGGTCCTAAACTGCCTTCTTAGGTCCTAAACTGCCTTCTTAGGTCCTAAACTGCCTTCTTTAGGTCCTAAACTGCCTTCTTTAGGTTCTAAACTGCCTTCTTTAGGTCCTTAACTGCCTTTTTGAGGTCCGTAAATGCTTTTTTAATATCCTCTTGTCCTTTTTTTTCAGATTCTTCAGGACTGGACATCAGAGTCTGTCTACGCTATTATTGCCAAAGAATACGAAGGATTTGCTACTTTGGGTCACAAGAAATACACTCGAGTGAGTCCTTAGTTAACTTACTACAGTCAAAAGATCTCTACTTTATTCACAGCTTTTCTATTCGATTTAACTAAATCTCATGTTTGACAAGTTGTTTATATCTTAAATCAGAACTTAGAAATTTATCATTTTTTAACGCTATTTGCAGGGTTATGCTCTTCAACTACCAGGTCTTAGATTTTTGTGTTAGCTAGGTTTGTAGGCTTCATTTGCTATCACCTCTTCATTTTCGTCTTCCATCCGTGAGTGTAGCCACCGGTGTTTGTGTCCCTTTTCGTCACATTCCTTGGTAAGTGACTATATTCACGGAGTAGCTTTTCTGTATCCATCAGCTTGTCACTGACTGGTAGTAGATGACTTTGTTCAAGTAGCCATTTTTTTCCGACTGCTTCTTCCATGCTTTTGGATCTGAAGTAGACGATAAACCCCTACTAAAATAATTAATTAGCTCTCGTTAATTATATATTTTATGTGAAATAAGATCTATGTATTTTTTAGAGGTTTGAGGACACTTAGGTAAATTCCACCGCATAATATTTGATTTAATTTACATCAAGTAGCTACAACATTTTTAACTGATTTTAAAAATTATGTTTGTAATAATTGGTATGTAGCTACAGTGAATATTTTATTTATTGTATGACTCAAAATTCTTGTGGAAAAAGTAGGAGGAGCTTAGTGAAAAGTCTGGTGGAAAGACTTAAAAACCCTGCGTGTGTACGTCCCTTAAAGGTCCTCTCCACTCTAAATTAAAAAAATTCTGGAATTGTTTTGAATTTGTAGAGCTAAGGTTATATAACATATCGCAGTTAACAGAATTTAAATCGATCAAGTATTCTGTTCACAATTAATTATATAAGAAATATTCACATTTCGTTTTTCTCATTCTGATCTTCATAATTTCATTAGAAGAAAAAGCCCCCCATACATGAGTAGGATGTTCGTTCGTATATACATAGCACATACCTATTCAAATCACAGATCTGCGTTCAAATAGAAAGTGTATAAAAATTAACAGTTCTCTATATCGGAAAATGTTATGATATATGAAAACGATTAGTAATAAATACTTAATTAGGTAATTTAATTCTTTATATGGATACATTGTCTTAGAATTACGGTATTACGATAAATATTGAAGTTAATCTTAGAATACCACCGTATTGCTCAATATTAGTCAATCTCTCTCATATTACTCTAGTAACTCTACAGAGAGAAAATTGGAAAAGCCTCTGATTTATTCATTTTTTTTAATCCAAGTAGCCTCTTTAATATTCTTAATCACCTAATTGGTTTAAATTTCCATTATTTTAAGTTAATGTACGAATACCTGATAGGAGTGCTGTGGTATCACGCTGAAATGGAAATTCAACCAAATTAATCAAAAAACATTCATTAAGTAGGCAGGTGTCTTTGTCAAGCATTTAGTTTGTTACAAAGTAACTCTATTAACACAAAGAACATCTTGAGTGACAATACGGTACAGGTAGCCATGTATGATATTGATATCTATCAATCAGCTTTGTTATTGTTTTGATTTTGTCGGATCGTGTTAGCCTATCGAATAGGGGGGCTTTTTCTTTGCTTGAAATTCAGAGGGATAGTAGAAAGAACGGAAAAAAATCTTAAATTACATATTATAATAAAACTATAGAACCAAATTTGAAATGGTTTGCAGTTTTATTATCAGTAACCTTAGTTCTAATGCATAGAGAAATAAAAAATTAGAGTGGAGGAGACTTTAAGATAGAATATGCTAGTAGGCTAACTTTTTTCTTCAAAATGATCAAATTTCCACTGGTTGAATTTTCCTGGGTGGAACTTTCCGCAGTGAAATTTAACTGATCATGATTCCTGTTCATTTGTACTGACCATTTTTTATTACTAATCCATTTACTGCACAGGTGCTGGATGTGGACAATGTGGATTTGGCGATGGGTGAATATGTAGCAAATGTTGGCCCTATGATGGGGATTAATTTCCAGGCACAGATGGTGGAGTACGTCAAAAATACTGACACTGGAGAGGTTAGTAGAGAGTTGAAGCAATTACAATACTGCTAATAATAATTTTCTTCTTCAACCCATCACTCTATTTCCTATTGATTTGCTGTTAGTAAAGTTAATGTTTAAATTGCAGATAATTTCTGGAGACCCAAACCAAGTTCTGCGGAAGCATTACATTTGGATATTCTGTAGGGACATGCAGGATTTGGATCCTAGGTCTGCTTGGAAACTGATAGAGTACGGCTGCCACACAACTACACAACTGTTGTAAACTACTCCAGTAACTACACAACTGTTGTAAACTACTCCAGTAACTACACAACTGTTGTAAACTACTCCAGTAACTACACAACTGTTGTAAACTACTCCAGTAACTGCACAACTGTTGTAAACTACACAACTGTTGTAAACTACACAACTGTTGTAAACTACACAACTGTTGTAAACTACACAACTGTTGTAAACTACACAACTGTTGTAAACTACACAACTGTTGTAAACTATACAACTGTTGTAAACTACACAACTGTTGTAAACTACACAACTGTTGTAAACTACACAACTGTTGTAAACTACTCCAGTAACTACACAACTGTTGTAAACTACTCCAGTAACTACACAACTGTTGTAAACTACTCCAGTAACTACACAACTGTTGTAAACTACACAACTGTTGTAAACTACTCCAGTAACTACACAACTGTTGTAAACTACTCCAGTAACTACACAACTGTTGTAAACTACACAACTGTTGTAAACTACACAACTGTTGTAAACTACACAACTGTTGTAAACTACACAACTGTTGTAAACTACACAACTGTTGTAAACTACTCCAGTAACTACACAACTGTTGTAAACTACTCCAGTAACTACACAACTGTTGTAAACTACACAACTGTTGTAAACTACACAACTGTTGTAAACTACACAACTGTTGTAAACTACACAACTGTTGTAAACTACTCCAGTAACTACACAACTGTTGTAAACTAGTCCAGTAACTACACAACTGTTGTAAACTAGTCCAGTAACTACACAACTGTTGTAAACTACTCCAGTAACTGCACAACTGTTGTAAACTACACAACTGTTGTAAACTACACAACTGTTGTAAACTACTCCAGTAACTACACAACTGTTGTAAACTACTCCAGTAACTACACAACTGTTGTAAACTACTCCAGTAACTACACAACTGTTGTAAACTACTCCAGTAACTACACAACTGTTGTAAACTACTCCAGTAACTACACAACTGTTGTAAACTACACAACTGTTGTAAACTACACAACTGTTGTAAACTACACAACTGTTGTAAACTACACAACTGTTGTAAACTACACAACTGTTGTAAACTACTCCAGTAACTACACAACTGTTGTAAACTACTCCAGTAACTACACAACTGTTGTAAACTACTCCAGTAACTACACAACTGTTGTAAACTACACAACTGTTGTAAACTACTCCAGTAACTACACAACTGTTGTAAACTACACAACTGTTGTAAACTACTCCAGTAACTACACAACTGTTGTAAACTACACAACTGTTGTAAACTACACAACTGTTGTAAACTACTCCAGTAACTACACAACTGTTGTAAACTACTCCAGTAACTACACAACTGTTGTAAACTACTCCAGTAACTACACAACTGTTGTAAACTACTCCAGTAACTACACAACTGTTGTAAACTACTCCAGTAACTACACAACTGTTGTAAACTACACAACTGTTGTAAACCGGTAACTCCAACGCTTTACACAAGACAGTGTATTGAGTAACGTGAGGAAATGATTGGCTATAAAGACTTGCTGGCTAAATAGCCTGTGGTTAGACTTGCTGGCTAAATAGCCTGTGGTTAGACTTGCTGGCTAAATAGCCTGTGGTTAGACTTGCTGGCTAAATAGCCTGTGGTTACAGACTTGCTGGCTAAATAGCCTGTGGTTACAGACTTGCTGGCTAAATAGCCTGTGGTTACAGACTTGCTGGCTAAATAGCCTGTGGTTACAGACTTGCTGGCTAAATAGCCTGTGGTTACAGACTTGCTGGCTAAATAGCCTGTGGTTACAGACTTGCTGGCTAAATAGCCTGTGGTTATAGACTTGCTGGCTAAATAGCCTGTGGTTACAGACTTGCTGGCTAAATAGCCTGTGGTTATAGACTTGCTGGCTAAATAGCCTGTGGTTATAGACTTGCTGGCTAAATAGCCTGTGGTTATAGACTTGCTGGCTAAATAGCCTGTGGTTATAGACTTGCTGGCTAAATAGCCTGTGGTTATAGACTTGCTGGCTAAATAGCCTGTGGTTATAGACTTGCTGGCTAAATAGCCTGTGGTTATAGACTTGCTGGCTAAATAGCCTGTGGTTATAGACTTGCTGGCTAAATAGCCTGTGGTTATAGACTTGCTGGCTAAATAGCCTGTGGTTATAGACTTGCTGGCTAAATAGCCTGTGGTTATAGACTTGCTGGCTAAATAGCCTGTGGTTATAGACTTGCTGGCTAAATAGCCTGTGGTTACAGACTTGCTGGCTAAATAGCCTGTGGTTACAGACTTGCTGGCTAAATAGCCTGTGGTTACAGACTTGCTGGCTAAATAGCCTGTGGTTACAGACTTGCTGGCTAAATAGCCTGTGGTTACAGACTTGCTGGCTAAATAGCCTGTGGTTACAGACTTGCTGGCTAAATAGCCTGTGGTTACAGACTTGCTGGCTAAATAGCCTGTGGTTACAGACTTGCTGGCTAAATAGCCTGTGGTTACAGACTTGCTGGCTAAATAGCCTGTGGTTAGACTTTGACTTTTTTTTCGGTATGTATCAGCTCTATTTTTTATATAAAGGTAGCATCTGAAATTGTACATTGCTGTTAATAATGAAATATTTTATAATATTTAATCAGGTAGCTACACTCGGCAGTTCATTCTTCCTGTGTAGCGTTTATAGAATTTGTTATTTGCACTAAATTTGTGTCTATGGAGTAATTAGTTAAAATGTCTTTCATATTTAAAGTTCAGAAATAGAGTTTCCAATAGTAAAGACTATTTGGTTTGAAGAATATCTCTTTGATTGTTTTCGTATTATCAGTACGATATGGTTAGGTCTTGAGACTTTTAGGGCATTGTTGAGATATAATGTAAATATTTTAATTTATTTATTTTAGGGTATTCCCAGACTGATGGTTAGGAATACAGTGAAACTCCTGAGTTATGAAGCATTGGTTACTTCATAACTCAAAGCCACTTCATATCTCAGGTGCACTAGATAGTTTTCTATGATTGAGATCATAGAAAACTATGGTCATTGAGTGATAACTATGACAAAATTTAATCATAGAAAATGCTTCATAAACTCAAGTGAATTTCTTAATTAAAGAGTTATACTGTTTACTCTACCACTTCATCATTTATAGTGATGAAAGCGTTATTCATTCGGTTTATTTAAATCTCTATATGTTCTTGCTCACCATTTTAACTAATGTCATCATGTTGGGAAAGGCTACCTACACCTGAAATTGCCTAACGATACTTTGAACGACTGAATGTCATCTTGTCATTTAAGTATCTTTTTCGTCCTGTCTTGTGTATTTTCTCAGATATAAATTAGGTCTTCATTATTTTTTTAATATTTAAGTCTCAATACCATAATAGATGAAGTTATTACAACGGTCGATCCCTATTAAATAAAACCTATAGTGGCCATTGTTGTCTATAAAAACTGATTTGGTACATAATCTGTCCGTTGTAAGTAACAACTTTACCTGTTATGTCCCTGTACATCATTAATTGAAGCAATTAATTTTTCTCTATTTGTTTCATTTCCATATTTGTAGTTAATTTAACCAAACATTTCTTTCGACAGATTCACTTTAAAAATGTCTTCGGTCCGTCGTTAGCAAATGTTGCAAATTTTATTCATTGATGTTTATTTCCACTGAAATTCTTGAGGGAAATTAATAAGTTTCATGTTCACAATAGTTTAATGAAATCATCTTAATGCAAACAAATAGTCATTGATGCAAAATGGAGAAATTTAGGTGAATTCCTGAAAATTCTTACGGATAACTTTAACATTTGGTCGAACTAAAATAAACTATTTTGAATGCTTTAATTTTAAAATAATTGCTGATCTGAATTATAAAATCAGATAAAACCAACAATAATATGCGAAAGACCTTCAAAATAAAAAGCTATGTGCACAAATGAAGAAATTACAAGATGAGAAGATTTTACTATTTTGATATATGATAATAAATACATTAGGTGATTATTGATAGTTTCCTATTATATTGAGAATACATATGTACCTGTAAATGCTAAAGATTATACACCAAATATATAGACAGCTTCAGTCAAAAGTCACTGTGTGTACCGAATCTGAAACAATTTCTTGAGTCAATAAATACACTACAGTATTGGATAAAAATTAGCACTTTGGATAATAACTTTGAGATTCTTGAATAAACAGAAAAAGAAAATTTAGGGAAATCATTAAATTTTTCTCGAAGCTTCTTTTGACATTGAATTAGGTTGTAATTGAACTATACTATTTGAGATCTATGAGTTAGTTACCAAAGAGCATTTAGTATAGTAATAATTAGCTGTCCCATCCTTCACTATATCTACATTCACACTCTCTAAACATATATCAAATACAGGCAGAATCCTTAGAGGGCCGTACACACGCAGAGTTATCAAGTCTTTCCACCAGACTTTTTGCTAAGCTCCTCCTACTTTTTCCACCATACTTTGAATGTTATACCGAAAAACAATATTATTATTTTAATTGGTATCCATGATACCTGTGAATAATTATATCGTTTATATGATTCAGGACTCTGGTGGGAAAAAGTAGGAGGAGCTTAGCAAAAAGTCTGGAAGACTTAAAAACTCTGCGTGTGTACGGTCCTCTAAAGACAACTAAAGGCTAGAAGTCATTGGTTTATGTACATGGTTATACATATCTGAAATTTGGTCTGGTAAGTTATTATTTGGACGTTAGAAAAGAAATGTTTGAAAAGAAACAGGATTTCTTATATTAGGAAATTAAAAGTTAAATGACTATTATTGAACTAACTGTACATAGTCTAAGTCGTGGGATCAATGCCAATTGCTACCTGGAATATTATTTGTAGACGAGAATTAATTATCCTATTATAATCTACATCAATTTCTACCTAGATAATTTAAATGGGATATATGAATAATCTCTATTTCATTAAATTCTTGCACGAAATTTCTTCAAAAAAACCAGAACTACAACATCTATGAAACCGCACGAGAAATCTAATCAAAAATAGTCTTCACCTTAATACTTTAGTTTATGACGAATTAGGTTCAATTGTACAAGTTCAATTTCATGCAAGGGTTACTAGGTTGTGATGTGAATTATAAAATCTTTGCCTAAACTAGATCAATAACATAGACAAAAATAGTCGTTAAAAGCACACATTTTTTATATTACAGATTTTGAACGTACCTATCATTACGAAATGCCACAGAGTAAATCGAATTAAGTTAAAAGCTACTAGCAGGCACCATTGAATGTATCACTCCGCCAAATAATCTAGTACTCCGCAAACGGATGTGTATTACTCCGCCAACGCATGTAGGACTCCGCCAATTGAAGTGTATTACTCCGCCAACGCATGTAGCACTCCGCCAATTGAAGTGTATTACTCCGCCAACGCATGTAGCACTCCGCCAATTGAAGTGTATTACTCCGTCAACACATGTACTCCGCCAATTGAAGTGTATTACTCCGCCAACGCATGTAGTACTTTGCCAATTGGTGTGTATTACTCCGCCAATTTGGTTTGTATTACTCCGCCAACGCATGTATTACTCCGCCAATTGGTGGGTAGTACTCCGCCATGTTGTTTAGCAATTTCGAATAAGACTCAAATCAAAACCCTAAGTTATCAAAATATAATATTGATTATAAAACACTAAATTTATTGAATAGTGTGTCAAAATATAATTCAATTCACCAATTATATTTTTAGATAGTTAGAATTACAGGATCCATAATAACCTATAAAAGATAATTACCAACAATTCTTTAGAGATTTAAATGTAAATTCCTTTCCGAAAATTCCCTATAACTAGTATATATATTCAGTAAGCATTTGGAGTCTGTTATATACATAAAGTAAATAAAATGAATTAATGCCTGAATTTTAGGCAAGTCTCACCAGAAGCTACAACAGATAGAAAATAATAGACACGTACACCTACAATAATAATATGAACTTCTAGCGGTAATATCTCTTTGCTAATTTATACAAAAAATAGATATAATAATATTACAGTAAAATTCAGAGGCAGTTTCAAAGAGAATGCTTTGTTTTTATTATTATTATTTGCTGTGAAGAATTTAGTAAGCCAAGATTATCTAATTTGGATGCAATACATAGTTATATAAGTCAGGCAAGAGATTTTCTATTCTTCAGAGAAAACGCAGCGGTAGGTAGGGGAGACAGAAGTGTATTTCGTCAGGCGTGTTTGAATCTCAGAATTACACCTTTTATCACTCTGGAAAAAAAAAATAGAATAAAACGTCTCACCAATAATGGTTATTAAATATTTAACATAATCGGCAAACTTTTTCACTCAGAAAGTTAAGTGGAACTTACTTGAAAATCTTTGTAATAAGTTAACTTTGGTAGTTAGTGAGCGAAGACGAGGCAGTATGAGATGAGTAGCAGTGAGGAGAGGACGGAGGCTGCAGCTGCTCCGCTAGTAGATTGGTGATCGGCGGTTTCTTTAATGGAAAGAATATAATTAATTATATGAATATATATTACAATTTGGAAAGAAATTGAAATTCACTTACAATTTTTTTTTATCATTTTAGCTCTAAAAGTGTTTTCTTCATAAATTATATTTTGATTTAATTATGCAAATTTATTTTAAAGATGTATCACAGCCAATACAAATGTGGATATCAAATTCTTTTCATCAAATAAATATCGAAAACATTTGATTTTAAACAATCTTTATTTTGATTGCTTAGCCTTAAACGGCCGCTTTTGTTCGAATAATTAATGAATTAGAATGAAATGAAGCCTTTAATTATATGGATGGGGCATTTTCTATTTAAGACACGAAAAAGTTAATTAAATCCATCACATCAAAACATGCAGTCAAAATGTTAGTTATTTGACATGCAAGTATTTATGTAAGTAAAATATGACTGACATTAATTTTAAATCATGCAGTTAAATTAATTACAAAATAAATATAACTACACAAGATTATAACTATTAGATTTTCAGGTTATATAAAATTTTAATGCTTTTAAAATAATATGCAATATATTTCCATATGTTTGGATGCAAAATTTCTACCAAGCATTGATTATTATTAGTTAACGTAAATGTAATAAATTATCAATAAAATGGATGAGCTGACAAACAAAGTTAAATAGGTTACAACAAAATAGTTATAATAAAATACGAAGAATGTGAAAATGCTTACAAATCGTATAACTCCTATATTTAGGTAATTGTTTATATTACAGTTGCTATTTGTTTCCAAAAAGGATTTATATGTTGATAAATGAAACAGTAACGCTTTATGTGTCGATGTAGCTGACGGTTAGGACATTTATAAAAAGGATGTTGTTTGAGATTGAAATACTTCAAGATAAATGAGCCAAAATAAGTTTACGTTTCTTCCGTCTAAAATTAAAAAAAATTGTAAACAGCGCATAAGGTTTTTGAGATAATGTCTCTACCGCATAAGTTCCTATTGATACAGTGCTGCAAGCATAAAATTCTTAAGGATAGTGTTTTTAAGGAAAGCCATTCTCCGATTGATCGGCTAGGAGGAGGAGCCAACAGGAGGTGGAGCACTAAACCAGAGTGCTCCACCCCCTGTCGGTTCCTCCTCCTAGCATATCGTTGTAGTTACAGGTTAATATGGTGTTAGTTATTAAATTTTACAGGTTAATATGATGTTATTGATTTACAGGTTAATGTGTTGTTAATTATTTACAGGTTAATATGGTGCTATCAAGCCAGTGATGCCATTTATAGTAGAAATCCTCGCAAAAATGACATCAGAGTAAATTTTAGGAAAAAATTTGAGAGACTTTAAATCTTGGAAAATGAATTATTTAACATGATGAAAAATGCGAAAAATAAATAATTTATCAAGGGTAAAATTAGTCAGTAAATGTAAATAAGTAATTGAAATGAAGTCTCGCAATTTTCTGCAGAGGCAAAGCTGACAAAGTACGTAACCGCAAGGCAGACAAACCTGGTGAAATGGCATTACCTTCCTTATCTTGGGTGATGGATTCGGCCTGGGATGGGGTGGGGGGAGGAGCTAAGGTAGGGGAACATGCAATGGGGTGATGGGGGGTGAATGTAAAAACAATTAATAAACGATATGGTGAGGAGGAAAATAGAGAGGTGGATAGTTAGAGCATGAATTGTGCGCATGCGCAAAACTTACTCATTATTTCTTTAATTAAAGTAAAACAGTTTTTTGAAAAAAAACTTCTACATAATAAATCGATTCAAACTTATTTAATTTACTCATAAAATAGAATTGTTTGCACATGCGCATTCTTCATCACATTTTGCTTAGGAATTTCACAATCGAAAAATAATCATTCTTTATATCTTTAATTTATTTCAGTGGGAAATTAAAAGTTTATACCATTAACGACATTCAAAAATTTTCATATTAAAAACTGCATAAATTTTAATTATTCAGAAACTGTATTGTGAAATTTTAACGAAAGATAATAGAGATAAATCAAATACAGGAAGTCATAGGATTTCGAAAAAAAAAATCTTTAAATTGAATTATT
The DNA here is from genome assembly GCA_947561585.1 of Caprella mutica. Classification (NCBI taxonomy): domain Eukaryota; kingdom Metazoa; phylum Arthropoda; class Malacostraca; order Amphipoda; family Caprellidae; genus Caprella; species Caprella mutica. The sequence goes on from CANNZV010001529.1 coordinate 122,185, forward strand.
AAAGGGAGAACACGACTGATGTAGCGTACACACTATCAAGTTTGAATGAAGTGGCCACAGAGCTAAGTTTTTTGGTGTTAAAAGAAGTTATTTTAGCGATGAATGTAAGAACCAATGTCCCATATGATAAAAAGCATGCCTTCTTAACCAGTACAGCACAAAGTATGTACAACATTGACCCAATATCTTATCATCTAACCCTATCTAAGGCTTGCACACAAAATAAACAGTAAATTTCTAAAATGAGAGATGATCGATCGAAATTTTTAAGAACTGTAAAAAAAATCGAAATTTTCAAAAAACGGAAAATGTTGGTAGGTACTTTAAGATTTACACCAGAAAATTCGATCTACTTGTGGCAAAAAGTCTGAGATTCATCAGACTGAGATGTCCGAAGTATCAGACACAGAGGACTGAGATGTGAAAAGGCTACTACTAACATCCACGAAAATACAGAACAAATGAGAAAGTGTCAACACAACCAAATAGATTTCAAACTTCACGCCCCCTTCCTTACCTTTTCTGGTGAAGAAAGAGAACTCAGTGTCCTGAGAAGACTTGTGCATGTTCTTGACGTAGAGTCTGGCGTCATAGTCAGTGGCTCTGTCTAACTCCTCCAGAGTGTGTTTGAAGGTCTGTACACCAGCTGCCTGCTCTGCTAGATCCACTCCCTCTGTCTCCATCCAGTCACCGGGCAAATCGGTACTTTCGTTAGCCTGGAGCAGAGGGGGAAAATGAGATAGGAATTATCCTGCCTAAGAATGTTCATTACCTAATGAAGAGATCAAATTAACTTGCTATTAAGAAACTTGATGTTAGAGTGTTGCTGGTATGACGTACATTTCAATTCTAATTCCCGCTACCACACCTAGATGGCAACAAAAACAGTTTTAAAACAGAAATTGGCAAGAGTAGTTTACCTTGTTATAGTATAATATCTTTAGTAGAAGTGGTAGCAAGTTGCTGTTGACCTGATACGAACCTTATTTTTACGGTACATCAGCTTGTACTCAGAGATGGGGTCTTTATCTTATTTTTACGGTACATCAGCTTGTACTCAGAGATAAGGTCTTTACCTTAGTTTTACGGTACATCAGCTTGTACTCAGAGATGGGGTCTTTATCTTATTTTTACGGTACATCAGCTTGTACTCAGAGATGGGGTCTTTACCTTATTTTTACGGTACATCAGCTTGTACTCAGAGATGGGGTCTTTACCTTATTTTTACGGTACATCAGCTTGTACTCAGAGATGGGGTCTTTACCTTAGTTTTACGGTACATCAGCTTGTACTCAGAGATGGGGTCTTTACCTTAGTTTTACGGTACATCAGCTTGTACTCAGAGATGGGGTAGTAGCTTTCGGAAGAGAAGGTGAGAGTGTAACTGTCTTCCATTGCGCTGTGAGGATCTGAAGTGATTTCGGGGTTGCTGGGTGCGTCTGCGGAAATTAAAATAGATTAATAAGTTGAATTTTAATTGATGTTTAACACTATAGTTGATAGGTTTTAATTGATGTTTAACACTATAGTTGATAGGTTTTAATTGATGTTTAACACTATAGTTGATAGGTTTTAAGGTTTTAATTGATATTTAACACAATAGTTGATAGGTTTTAATTGATATTTAACACAATAGTTGATAGGTTTTAAGGTTTTAATTGATATTTAACACAATAGTTGATAGGTTTTAATTGATATTTAACACTATAGTTGATAGGTTTTAATTGATATTTAACACTATAGTTGATAGGTTTTAATTGATATTTAACACTATAGTTGATAGGTTTTAATTGATATTTAACACTATAGTTGATAGGTTTTAATTGATATTTAACACAATAGTTGATAGGTTTTAATTGATATTTCACACTATAGTTGATAGGTTTTAAGGTTTTAATTGATATTTAACACAATAGTTGATAGGTTTTAATTGATATTTAACACTATAGTTGATAGGTTTTAATTGATATTTAACACTATAGTTGATAGGTTTTAATTGATATTTAACACAATAGTTGATAGGTTTTAATTGATATTTAACACTATAGTTGATAGGTTTTAATTGATATTTAACACTATAGTTGATAGGTTTTAATTGATATCTAACACTATAGTTGATAGGTTTTAAGTTCATTCAATTACTATCTTCATTTAACTCACTTGTTACTTTGATGGCTTTGTAGGTAGTGCCGAGATCGTTATTGGCCACACACTCGTAAGTCCCGAAGTCATTTTCAGTGACTCTCTGCAAGGTGAGGGAGTGCTTGTGACCTCCTTCATGAACCGCAGCAAGAGTTTCAAGGGTCACGGGAGAGCCGTTATGGAGCCACTCTACCTTGGCAGAAGGAGAGGCGTGAACAACGCATGAGAGCTCCACTTGATCACCTTCGCCAGTGTGGACAGTGTCCTGAAAAGCAGTTAGAGAAATTAGGGCCGTACCGATAACGTAAAAATTACTTGGTATTAGTGATCTGCTTATACAGATATATTATATACAAGTACTAAAGTCATAATTATTACCGATACCAATACTTGGTAATTTACTGATACTGGTCTCTAAAAATCATCAATATTTCAATACCGATACCTAAAAATGACCGATATAATGAGTACAAATACCGATACCTCCCCATTAGGAATAATCTATCAATTTCTTGGCATAGTAACATAGTTATAAACTATTCATATATTATAAAATACTAGTTGATCATTAATTAACGTACCTTTTTAGTTGACACCTCAGGAGCGTAATTCACAGTGACCTGCCTATCTCCAGTTACGGCATTACCAACTCCGTTATCAGCAGTGCAAATGAAGCTACCATCATCGTGTCTGGTGACATTAACGAACGTGATGACGGGTCCCACTTGGTCCATATTCTCAGCATCACCAGTCTTGGTCCAAGTGATGGTAGGCTCTGGGTTTCCGGTGGCATTGCAGAATAGTTCTACGGTTTGTCCCTTTTCGACGACGACAGCCTTGTTCTTGCGGAGAATTTTAGGTTCAAGCAGAACATCGATGACGTGAGTGAGAGTCACTGAGTTCTGGAGGTTGTCCTGGTACTTGCATTGGTACGAACCTGAGTCAATCTTGCGGACATCTTTGATGGTGATTTGGCTGTCTTTGAGGGAAATCCTCTTCTTGTTGAAGAGGATCATAGGAGACGCTCCAACGAAGATGGGCTGATCATCTGTCAGTTTGTTGATGATGAGAACTTGTTCTGGAATTGAGAAAATGACTTTAGAGAAGTGAAATAGAAATGAATGGTATTGTAATAACAAGCAAGATTAAATGGTTAAACAGCAAGGGATTAAATAGGAAAAGAAATCTAAATATATTTATAAATTATATCACAAAGAAGTAGCTAGTACCATGCAATTTATTTTTAGTTAAGAAGTTCATGCTGCGAGTTGAAACATGCAATTGATAATGACTTAAAAATTAAATTATCTGGAATTAACTGCATAGCTACCATAGGGAAAAGAAATGAGTGCAATGGTTCCCAGAAATAATATTTAGTATCTTTATGAACGGGAATAAAGAAAATATTGCCTATAGGAATAAGTAGAGAAATATTTCACTTTTTGAAGAATTGAATCTGATTTTAGATTTCGAAAATTTCAGTTAAAATTTAGTTGAATTCTACTAATTTCATTTGTTAGTTATCTACATAAAAGGCAAATTTAAAATGATTAGGCCATTTCATGGAAGCAAGAAAGTCAATGGGGATTTTTTTAGATTGTTTTCTTTGTGTTGTATTACTTCAATATAGGAATGGATATAGGAGGTGATGAGTATGTATATAATGGGTAGAATATAGAGCTTCAGCATGTTTATTTTCCTCACCGTCAGAGCCTGGATATTTGCAAGGGAAACCGTGAAAAGAAACCGTGAAAAGAATAAGGAATTAGAGACAGCAAATCTAAAAGCTTTGGCAATTGCCGTATTTATCAGCCTGTTTTTAGTTAGTTCTACAATGAGCTAAAAAATTAGAATTTCAAAAAGACACTATTTAATGACACTCCCGCGTGAAAAACCGACCCATCCGATCACAGAGGTTGGAAATAGCGCTAGTGCCAAAATGGTCCGATCCGCTGGTAAAGAAATAATTTCACAGATTCAAACTCGGAAAAACGCTTTAGTTGTTATTTCTAATTATCGAGGAGGGTATGAATTTGCAGGTTATAAATTTTTTTAATTGGTGTATAAAATTGGTACATAGTTTATTTAAGAAATATCTATTTTTGGGTCGGATTTTCGGGCGGGAAGTTCTTGATTTAAAAAAAAAATTAAATCCACTTACAAAGCAAAATAAACAGCTGAACTACTCTCAGAAAAATAACTGATCTAATCATTTAATTCGCTGTTTTTTAAATGAAATAAAGGATTTTAGTCACAAATGAATTATGCGAAGGTTTAAGATAGTAATTACTATTCTGTTTATTAGTTTTTTTTAGTATGGTAAAGCACTATAAAGTAACTATACACATTTTAAACAAAAATACAACAGTACTAAACACCTGAAATGTTAACATTAGTTGTCCAATACAAAAAATAGTTAGCATCAAAGTAGAAGACAGTAGAATTAAGTAGCTATAGTAGATCCCAGTGAGAGAGTTATGGTGGGTCATAGGAGATTAAGAGGGGTAGTTACCCACTTTAAGTAGGGTTCACCACAGAAAACTTAATTTATATTTCTCTCTTATCTAAAATATATTAAATCAACTCTCAATCGATGCTTTTAATAAATTAAAAATTAAAAAGGAGAAAAAAAGAATTGAGAATAGTTCTTTTAGTTAATTATACTCTATGGAATAAATAATAATAAATACTTTGAAATATTTTCTAAGCTGATTTTGCCACGGGTCCCACAAGCGACAATTGAAGTGTGAAGGGAAGATTTAGACACAGTGAAGTGACATCACACAGTTAGGTCTTTAGATACATTTCAGAAGCTAAGTAGAGAGTCAGCTTGAGACAATATGCTTTAAAAATAAAAAATATCGAAAATATTATAGACGGAGAGAATTAAAGAGTATTGAATGGTTCTACACCAGCGGTATATAGTATTCGATACCATCTCATTTCGTCTGTGATATTCTTAAGATCTATAGGATTTATAAAGCATATTGTCATAACCCTAGTACAGTAGAACTCTTCTATAGTGAACGAGTTAGGGTGTAGCCGGTATATAGTTAGGGTGTAACCGGTATAGTGAACAGATTTTCTTCAGTCTGCCATGAAATAATGGTTAGTTTTCTATAACTGATGGCAAATCATAGTGGACTAAAGAAAATTTGTTCACTATTCTGGCTACTTCCTAACTCATTCACTATAGAGGAGTTCACTATATAGGAGTCCACTATAGAGGAGTCCACTATAGAGGAGTCCACTATAGAGGAGTCCACTATAGAGGAGTCCACTATAGAGGAGTCCACTATAGAGGAGTTCACTATAGAGGAGTCCACTATAGAGGAGTCCACTATAGAGGAGTCCACTATAGAGGAGTCCACTATAGAGGAGTTCTTTAAATTGTTAGACATTAAGTCAGTTCCTCACCGCTGTTGTCTGTACTCTGACAAGGTAGGACCACAGTCTCGCCAACTCGTGGTGTGAAGGTCTGTGATTCAACAGTGAAGGTGGGCAGGGTGGATATGGCAGGCTGCTCCACAGTCTCCCCGCCTTCATCATTATCATAGACGTAGTCATAGTCTGTTTGGGGCTGACCAAGACCTGGAAAAAAACGAGAAAGTTAACATTTATTGGTTGATGAAACAAGAGATGTTTTTAGGTTTTAGAGTATATAGAGTAGAAAAATTTAAAGTAAAACAGATTTAAATAAAGGAAAAGTTATCACTTATTGGTTGATGAAAGACTCGGATGTTTTTGGCTTTTAAAGTATACTTTAGTAAATATATCTTGTAAAAGATTTAAAAGCTTCTATAGGCAGTAGACTTCCCTTAAAACTCAATAAAAATAGTATATATTACTATTCAGTTTTTGTACTAAAGTATCAGTGAAAAGTGGAAGAATTTAATAGCTACCTGGACCATCAAAATATATTGCAACTGTAAATTCTATAATTGAACCATCTGCAAAAAGACTGTGCCACAACGCAAGGGAAGCCATTAAAGGAATGACTGCAGTCACATGAAATATTTTAATAACTGTCACCCAGTGGTACAGAGCAAGTGATGGCACAGCTAGAAAAGGACTACGGTGAATTGAACAGAAAAATACATGATATAAAGTTTTAGGTATTGTAATAAAATCAGCAGGTAAAACATTTTAAATAAACGAGGTAATATAATTTGTAGATATTTTTACATAATAAGTAGAATGTATCCAATAATAATTTTCTAAAGTTAGTTTATATTAGAAATAATAGCGAAATAATCCAATAAGCTCAGAAGTAGGCATTTTTCCTCTAAAATGTGAGTCTTGAAAGGTTTGAAGATCGAATGGCAGGGAAAATTCTCTGGAAAATCACCTTGGAAATTTCCTCAACTCGACACTCCGGAAAAAAATCGCAATTTATTGACTTGAGAAGTGGATGGGTAAAAGTGACACACTCAGTCACATGGTGTGTAAAAGTGACACACTCAGTCACATGGTGTGTAAAAGTGACACACTCAGTCACATGGTGTGTAAAAGTGACACACTCAGTCACATGGTGTGTAAAAGTGACACACTCAGTCACATGGTGTGTAAAAGTGACACACTTAGTCACATGGTGGGTAAAAGTGACACACGTAGTCACATGGTGGGTAAAAGTGACACACGTAGTCACATACTAGGTGCTAATATAACACACGTAGTCACACACTAGGTGCTAATATAACACACTCAGTCATACTAGGTGCTTATATAACACACTCAGTCATACTAGGTGCTAATATAACACACGTAGTCACACACTAGGTGCTAATATAACACACGTAGTCACACACTAGGTGCTAATACTATTCTCAATACAAATTAACCAACTACAGCAGATGACAAATAAAGTAAGTGAGTTGGTCAGAGTTTCCAGAGTCCAGTAGAGTGGAGATGGTAATCAAATTACCACATCAAATCGACCTTAAAATCGAATTAGTCCTGAGAAATATGAGCTGAGGGGGGGGGGGGGGGGGGGTAATTTACCCCCATTGGAGAGGAGGGGAGGGGGGTATGACCCCCTCATCAAGGCAGTAAAAACACCAATCTGAGAAATCCAATGAAGATCAATGGCAAGGAATGAACTGCATGGCTGAGTGAGAGAAGAACTCTAGCTACACCATTTGGATCTTGAAGAAAAACAACAAATGAAGGAAATTATAGTGTAGTGAGAATACTAAAAGTATATTGGCTATACTAAAAGTATATTGGCTACACTAAAAGTATATTGGCTATACTAAAAGTATATTGGCTATACTAAAAGTATATTGGCTATACTAAAAGTATATTGGCTATACTTTAAGTACATTATATTACTATATATTAATATAAATCAAACGTATACAGAACAATCGAAAAATTCTCGTATGCTAGTTTTCCTTGCTAACTACTCTACATAATTGCAAACGGTTGCCAATAAAATGTTACTTTTAATGACCATCAAAAGGCTTTACTTTCAATGACTACAAACCATTATTATGCAGTACATAGACTAACATTGTCCAGTGACTGGTGATGCTTTCACCCGCTAATTTGAAAAGAAAAACAACCACCCGGTAATTGACCCATTATCCTATGCAGTGTTAACACTAGTGTTTGTGTGTTAACACTGTGTTACGACAGTGTTAACAGTTAATACTAGTAACACAGTGTTAACACAATAGCACAACACACAAATTAGTGCAATGTCGGGCCAGATTACACTGTCCAAATGACCAGAAGAACAGGGAGAAAATGGACAGATAATCGATAGAAAGAATAAATAGACAGAGAGAAAGAAAATATCTAACTAATGATTATTTATTTGCTAATAACTGATATATCAAACTAATAATTATATAATAATTTCTTTTATTAATTTCCATCATGAAATCACTCGTATTTGCTATTTAATAATAATGTTCAATAATAATAATAATGATGTCATTTCCAAGAGTTCCATAGATATCAGTGAGGTAGTTTGAATTTGTCACAGCTACTCTGCCACCATTTGCCAAATGGTTAGTGACAAGCGAAGAAAATGAATTGACACAGAGTGAAAAAACTCTCACGGTGAAACTGGTACAGTACTGGCAGTGACAGTACTGACAGTAAGCATTTAGAGTATTAGCAGTGGCAGTACTACTGACAATGAGCAGCAACAGCGTTATCGACCTATTCCACCAAATTCATCAGTCACAGCTCTTGTTGTTCTTGTTCTTGTTGTCAGAGAGCAGGGAAGTATCTTTGTTACTACTATGTACTAGTTACTAACTAGTGATTCGGTACAAATCTTTGGTAAGGACTTTTGATTAGTTGAAATCTACTATTTTGTAGTCATTCAAATAACTATAATTCCCAGTTAATAAATAAGTAAACTAATACTTAAATAACTCGCATCAACGATAGAATATTTTCTCTAAATCAAAGACCAAAAGTTCTTTACATTTCAAGTTGCTGGAGATTTTGATCGATTCTCTTCCTGAATTTGCACAAAGTTCACATCCATCCTCCTTTTGATATCCTCCATTACTGTTGAGGAGGATCATATATTCATTTAATACTCCTCCTGCTTACCATAGATAAATAGATCATCATTTCGAAAGCGCGTCTGTAATCGAGCGCGCAAGTTGCCGGCGTCGGAGGCAGCTAGGTAGGTAGGTAGGATCTTTAATTCATGAATCACAGGGTGATTGATCCGAACTGTGATCTCGAAGACGGTTCCGAGGGACCAGAAGATTGAGCACAGGGGAATTGAAGACTGGAGACACTGCATGCAATCAGTGGAACAAAGGGGGAAGTAGAAGATACAAACTCTAATTTGTAAAACATAAAAACAAAAATGAAAGATGGTGTAACCATAAATTGAAAGATCGTTAGAGTAGGTAACTAATCCAAAATCATATCATTGTTACACAATAAAGAATGATTACCATTGAAAGATTAAACTAATTTGTCCGTAATTGATAACTAATTCAATTTTACGAAATTGTTAAATTTATAGAAGAATAGCTTTTATTAGTAATTATGATATATATTTAAAGGCATATAGCATATTTTCTATTCACATATCTTTTTACACCTCTCCCTATCTTCTAGCTTGTTAGCAGCAAAAAGGCTGATGTCGTTACAGAGAGGACAGTACGGCTTACATATAAATGGCCTAGCTATTTACAACATAGAGATAGCCATATCTCTAACTTGAAAGCCTTCTAAAGCAATGCTGACAGTTCCTAACCCATTAAACGTGAATAGAAAAGAGGCAGTAAACCATACGCTATCAACATGCTTTGCCTTTGTAGCTACTAGTACCTAGGGTAAAGTCTTAATTATCGGTCAGTTCCCCATTTTCGGACACGTAAGAAAAAACGATATAATAATAATAATTATTTAACTTTTATTTTAATTATTATTATATCGTTTTTTCTTACGTGTCCGAAAATGGGGAACTGACCGATAATTAAGACCTTACCCTAGGTAACAACATACTGTGACTTTTTCGCTACTATAGTACCTACCTAGAACATGTCACATGCACATCAGTGCCAAGAGTTGCTAGAACAACTGCAGTGACATTAAATAATTGGCTGCTTAGTTAAGACAACTTAACATGGGAGCACCGAACTTGAAACATGATTGGAGTATCGAACTTAAAACATGATGGGAGCATCGAACAACTTGAAACATGATGGGAGCACTGAACAAATTAAAATATGACTGGGAGCCCCGAGTAATTTGAAACATGATTACTGATAAAAATCCTAGAAACACTCCAAATACTCCAAAACCCTTCACTTCAATATAACACTTCAATCTCAAGAACAAATCACACTATGAACGGCAGACTGAGCGCTACAAACCAAAGACAATTACACTCGTGATGAAATGATACGATGCTAATTAACTGCAAACAAATTAATGGGGAATGAATGGGGACTGTATTTGGGAATTGGGGAAATGCCTGTACTTGGATTTTTCAACACTAGTTACAGTTTTTCAGAGTTCACCTCTTTTATCATTATATTTAATATTTTTAAAATGGATATCATATTTTACTGATAAGGAAAATACTAAAAAGAAGTTTTATTATTTATTATTTTTATTAGAAGTTTTTATTTACTGATATGAATCAACAAACTCTAACTTACAAAACAAACTTAGTTGCAATTATAGAACCTTTCCCTCTGATGGGCATAATAAAGTATTTACCTCATTGAGTAACTGTTGAAAAGAGACACACTGAAATAAATGTAAAGGGAGACTTGAAGCAAGACAAAGTGGTTAGCAAACCATGTCTTAGTGTATCGTATATACATGTGCCATGCGTAGTGTAGATACATGTACCATGCGTATTGTAGATACATGTGCCATGCGTAGTGTAGATACATGTACCATGCGTAGTGTAGATACATGTGCCATGCGTAGTGTAGATACATGTACCATGTCTTAGATAGTGTACGTAGATACCTCAATCGTAGATACTGTTATCGCAGATCTGAACATCGTAGATTGTCTGGGCAATCAGTTTTAATGGGAAGGGGAGACTAGACTAGATTATAAACACGATAGCAAGGGTGGTGACTGTGTGGTGAAGTGTGGTGATTGTGTGGTGAACTGTGGTGATTGTGTGGTGAACTGTGGTGATTGTGTGGTGAACTGTGGTGATTGTGTGGTGATATGTTTTAGACACACAAAAAACTAATTGTCCCAAGTTTCCACAAATTAAATACAGTAGATTTCCTCATTTATGGACAACTGATCAGTCCATAAATTTGGCATTCCGTAAATAATGCACTAAGCGAAATAAGGAAACAAGAAGTTGAGAAATAAAGAACATATTTTATGTAATAGAAATTAAATATCTGATAATAAAAAGAATGTTACAACAAAACTTTAAAAAAATCACAACGACTCTAAATATAATGAAAGTCCCTAAAAATTCCTAAAGTAGTCAAATATTTAATTTCAACAAAAGGAAGGCAATCTCATAACTAACCAGGTAAGATAAGTAATATCTAACACTAACTCATTTCTTATAATTTGTTAGTTTCATTAATGGATTTAAATATGATTTCATATGTTGAATAGCATTATATATCATCGCAAGACCTTCTATTTTAAATAAATAAGTTCACACACAATATTATTGAGATGAGGGTGTAAATTATTCATTGAACTTTGAAAATCATCCATGAAGACGCTTATTAGAGGCGAATATCCAGGGAATATTCAATATTCCACAGATAAGTAATATCTATGGAATATTCCATAGATAAGTAATATCTATGGAATATTCTATAAGTAATATTCAGAAATATTCTATAAACTATATCCATGGAATATTCCATAGATAAGCAGCTGAATCCAAGTACCGGAATGGAGAAGAAGTGAAAATTTGCGTAAGAGATGACGACGTTTATGGAGTCAGAAAGGAGCCATCATTTCGTAATGAAAATTTACGAGAGTTACCCCTCTGACGGGAGTGAGTTCATAGAAAACGCATAAAAACAATTAAAATGTAAGATAGTTACCCCTCAAACGGAGATTAAGTTCATAGAGAACGCATAAAAACAATTAAAACCAGAAGAAAATTTACTAGTGTTACCCCTCAAATATAGAACACGCATTAAAGTCGCAAACAAAATTAAAACCTGAAGAAAATGTATGATAGTTACCCCTGAAACAGAGAGTGAGTTCATAGAAAACGGAAAAAATCATTTAAAACCTACCCACCACTAAATATGGCACTGTGAAAACTTTCTGCTGTGATCAGGTCAATGAAAACAATGACAAAGTTTAGGTTAAATAATTGGCAAAATGGTAGCCAGTATATCTTCTGGATTATTTGGCTCGGTAGAACGCAACTTCAGGGTTAAGATGCGAAGTTAGGGGCTTAGCGCTCCGCTAACCCGATTATCGACACTGTGTAGCATCATTCACAGGCTAGAAGTCGAGAAGTGCATTTAACGACGCCACTGACGGTGTATCTATCGACACTCTGAGGACTGCGCGCCAAAAACTAATTTCCGGACGAATCTGGACTCTCAAATACCACCAGAATACAAATGGAGAGAATGGAGAGAGAGAGAATGGTGAGCGAGAATGGGCAGAAAGGTGGAGAGAGAGAATGGAGAGGGCAGTTGTGAATGGGTAAGAGAAGGTGGAAATTAGAAATAGGGTCTTTACAAAATTATACGTGAATATTAATTACTGACAAAGTAAATTAGAAATATTTGGTATGTTCCGTATGTTGGAAATCTAAATAATTAAATCTCATGAATTGAATCAACCTAGAGTAATTTATTGTAGATACTGAAATCAGTTCACCTTATTTATAGCTCTACACAGAAATAACAGATCTGTTCTATCTATTTTATCTGTTCCTGTCTAAGTGTATATCACATGTTACCGTGGTGCAATCATTGAAGAGACCCAAGGGGGTATTAAGGTACTATCAGAAACCATGTGATAGTACACTACACTATCTTACTAGTACTAATTAATACACTATCAGTACTATCAGTCAACTTATAACTGTGATGGGTTCAGTTGGTCCAGAATTACCTGGCATTTAAAGGTTGACTTTTTTTGTACATAAAAGATGAACAAGATGATTCTTCTGCCCCCTAAGATCACCAGGTTAATTAATGGTGAGCAGGTGATGGAGATTGGAGAGCAGGTGAAGGAGATTGGAGAGCAGGTGATGGAGATTGGAGAGCAGGTGATGGAGATTGGAGAGCAGGTGATGGAGATTGGAGAGCAGGTGGTGGAGATTGGAGAGCAGGTGATGGAGAATAGAGAGCAGGTGATGGAGATTGGTGAGCAGATGATGGAGATTGGAGAGCAGGTGAAGGAGATTGGAGAGCAGGTGAAGGAGATTGGAGAGCAGGTGAAGGAGATTGGAGAGCAGGAGGTGGAGATTGGAGAGCAGGTGATGGAGAGTATGGTATACTGATAGTGATGTGTAGTGTTTCATCTCAGTCTATAAGTCCTAAGAAGTAACAGACAGTCCATTGACTGAATTATCCCAAGAAGACGATAAGTCATTTTGATGGTAAATAATGAATAGGAGAATGGCTCTACGCTTCTTGAAGAGGTTTGCATCGTCTGATAGTTAATGATTTCATTAGAGCAATAAGTACAGTTTTAAAAATACACTACCAGAGAATAAAGAATATGCACTATCAGCGGTACAAGCAACGCATCAGCGGTACACAAGCACCGTATCAGCGGTACATTCAGCGCTATCTATGACCGCTAATTGCTAGCATGTATATCGCTGATAGCGGTGTATCAACATGTTCTTGTTATCTTCAATTTACGGGCTCTTTATGTGAAATATATGCGGCGATTTACTTTAGTGATAAATACAAAAGTACGCCACAGTAGAAAAACTACACATTACAGGCAGGTAGGTAGGCGCTTTCTACGGTGTAGGTATTGTAGGTATATTCTGTTTGTGAATGTAGGAAAGAGCGACACACAGTAGGTTGTAGAGAATAGGAATTGCTTTTAAATATTAACGTGTGTGGCCCCGAGGGAAATATCGCAAATACCATTTAGCTAAGAGGGGAAAAACGGTAATATTTACGCCTAGTGAATGTTTTAGTGATAGAGTAAGTCCAAAATTATCGGTCAGTTCCACATCTTCGGACACTATATGATAATAATTATTTCAGTAGGATTGGTTGAGTACAAAACAACCAACCCGGGTTGGTTGTTTTGTACTCAACTAATCCTACTGAAATAATTATTATCATATTGTTTTTTCTTATTGACTGAAGATGTGGAACTGACCGATAATTTGGGACTTACTCTAGAAAGAACAGTTGGGGAAAGTTTTCAGTTTTATTAAAGATATTTATTTGAATCACATAACTTACAGTTGGGGAAAATTTAGATAATATAATAGATGGTGAGGAAGACACAGTCATGAGTTTGGCATCGTAAAAGGATGAGCTAAAATGGCAGCAGTAAATTCGAACTGGTTTGTAGCTAATAACAAATGGGGCGATAGTTGGGAAATATCGAACCTCTATCGAATAGATAGGAGTTATCTAGAAAGAAAATAACATGAGTAACTGGAACAGGCAACTGGAATTCAGCCAAAAGAGGGTGGAATATAATTGGAATGAAGCCAATGGAAGGAAGCCGGGATTCGGACTAACAGGAAAAAAAAAACACCTGCATTTTTGTATTATTAATAATAGCCTGGAAAATATAATGCATGTGGAGACAAAAGATAATGTTAAGATTTAGAAGAATAAGATTGAGTTCACTTTAATAAAAATAACTAAGGACACTGAAATGTGACTAATTTATAAGATTGTACGTCATCAACACTCCAACCAATCAGAGCAAGGCTAGGGAAAACAATAAATGTTGCCAGATTTACTAGATTTCATTCTTAGAGCATATTAATTTTATACTTATTGACTAGATGACTTTAATTATATATTCATGCTATGAAAACAATATTAGAATGTTTGGAAATTAAATGTGTTATGTTATTGTTTAAAACATAATGTTAATGTTATACAGTGTACTAATGTAGCATGAGGAAATCCCTCCACTCGAAATATGTAAAATCAAAGGAAGTTTGTCTTCACATCGGATGAGATTTGCTATAAAAGCCACCAGCAATTTATAGAAGCTCTAGCTCAGAGCGTCTAGCAGCATGTCGGACCGTATGCGATGTCGGAGCGTACTTTCGGGCAACTCTTTTATGCTATCGCAAAGTTATTACGACGAGGCATCCCTAGCGAGATGAAAAAACTTCACACGGCTGCTGCATATGGCACTAAAAATAACATTCGATAGCAACGAATATATATTTACCAAAGTAGCATTTTAAATATCAAAAAGAAACACGTTACTGAATCTTTATGTTAACCTAACTTCAATCATTCAATAACGCTTATTTTAAAATATTTGACCAATAATAATGTTCTATAATTATTGTTGTTTTGAAGTAAGATTTAGAAACTAAAAACAAGTTTGCTGATTTCGAGAAATCAAAACAACATAATCAATGCTCTCAAAAGTATTCATTCAGTCTACTCCCCACGGACATGAGAAAATGCAAACAAGTCTACAAACAATGTACCAAACTGTAGCGGGGAGAGAGTACATCGGACACAGAAAATTACACACGCTAGACTGCTAATCGCTAGATCTCGCAAAATAATATGTGGCCCTGCTATTGAACCAGTAAGTCAATTAGAACAACTATAGCAACTATACTCTGGTATTTTATAGCCTGCAGTCTACATCTATAGAGACAAACTATAGCAACTATACTCTGGTATTTTATAGCCTGCAGTCTATATCTATAGAGACAAACTATAGCAACTATACTCTGGTATTTTATAGTCTGCAGTCTATATCTATAGAGACAAACTATAGCAACTATACTCTGGTATCTTATAGTCTGCAGTCTATATCTATAGAGACAAACTATAGCAACTATACTCTGGTATTTTATAGTCTGCAGTCTATATCTATAGAGACAAACTATAGCAACTATACTCTGGTATTTTATAGTCTGCAGTCTATATCTATAGAGACAAACTATAGCAACTATACTCTGGTATCTTATAGTCTGCAGTCTATATCTATAGAGACAAACTATAGCAACTATACTCTGGTATTTTATAGTCTGCAGTCTATATCTATAGAGACAAACTATAGCAACTATACTCTGGTATTTTATAGTCTGCAGTCTATATCTATAGAGACAAACTATAGCAACTATACTCTGGTATTTTATAGTCTGCAGTCTATATCTATAGAGACAAACTATAGCAACTATACTCTGGTATTTTATAGTCTGCAGTCTATATCTATAGAGACAAACTATAGCAACTATACTCTGGTATCTTATAGTCTGCAGTCTATATCCAAGAGACATCGAAATTAGTTAGATTAATAATTAGTGCAAATAAAACACAAATATTCAATAATAATTAGCCGGGATTCATTTTTTTTCTGTTTTAGAAATCTTTTTTTTTTGTACTATATGTAGATTATTATGAATAAAGATTCATTATCATTTAATAATAATGATAATTTACGCATACCTTAATACTATTACTATGCAATGAATCATATATTATCATGTTTCATCACTAGTAAAAAAGTAGTAGCAGACATTCTTCTAGTAGCCACTACATCTAAGTAGGAGATTGATAGATGATTTGCCTGTACTTTAATAGCCTGATAAAGTACAGTAGCTATGTACCATCTCGACTGATTTGAAGGTGATAAAACAGGTAGCAATAGCATAGTACCATCAGACATGCAATCGCATGAGGTGGTTTCTACATTTTATGTCACTGATAGTACAAAGATGATATCTTGGATCTGTTAGACATGTTTCATGTTGGACATGTTTCATGTTGGACATGTTTTATATGTCACCCGGGCATGGTAGTAGTAGATATTATGAGTAACTATGAGGAAAATATTATGAGTAAATATGAGGTAAATATTATGTGTAACTATGAGGTAAATATTATGAGTAACTATGAGGTAAATATTATGAGTAACTATGAGGTAAATATTATGAGTAACTATGAGGTAAATATTATGAGTAACTATATGAGGTAAATATTATGAGTAACTATATGAGGTAAATATTATGAGTAAATATGAGGTAAATATTATGAGTAACTATGAGGTAAATATTATGAGTAACTATTAGGTAAATATTATGAGTACTAATGAGTAGGTGGGTCGTAACATCTCTTTGAAAGATGAGTACAATATGTCAAAGAGGGAAATGAAGAGGTGACTAAAATAAACACCAATTGGTGAGTAGTGGTGAGTGACATGAGTTAGTGGAGGTAGCAGTAAAAAGATGACATGTCACTTCACAAGCAACGTACAGGGAAATAAACTTTGATAGAAAAAAAGAAACACTGTGAAATGAATAGTGTAAAATGAATATTGTAAAAATAAATATTTTAAAAATAAATACTGTAAAAATCAATACTGTAAAATAAATAATGTAAAAAAATATTTCCAGTAAAAGAAATAATGTAAAAGAAATACTGCAAACAAAACTATTGTAAAATAAATACTGGAAAAAAATACTGTATAAAACTACTGGAAAATAAATACTACACGATAAACACTGTCATACAAATACCCCCCATATGACACTAGCAATCAAAGGTGTCTACAAAGCAGTTCAGTTCACATCACAAGACTTACTGCAGGTGAAAAGGTTAGTCGATACTCACAATATTGGACACACCGCCACAAAACCGATAGAGCAAACTTTTAGCAGCAATATTGGCTGTGCTGCCCTCAGTTATTGGTATTATGCAGAGTGAGGGAATTAGAGGGAAATGCTCTGATGGTGCTGGTGCTTAGGATTAGTGCTAATATTTACGAAGCATTAGCGGATTGGCTTATTAAGCTCAAGGGTTAGATTGAATAAAGGGATGTGTGAAATTTACTAATTTAGTAAATTACTGTCTGTTATTAGGGCCTAGAGTTATAGGACGGTTTCACAGTCTAGGGCACGTCAAGGAAGTAAGATATTTTAATATTATTTAACTTTAATTTCAATTGGTATCCGAACTTACACAATATCTTAAATTTTTGTGAAATAAATTTGAACCAATGAGTTCGTACATATAAATATTACAATTTTAAACAAATAATTTTATTCAGTATTCAGTAATTTACATGTTTCAATACATTTTTCTGTTAAAAATAATAATAATATAAGTAACCATACCCTTTAATTTAGCATTAGTTCATTCCTTTTGTGATGGTATAATTAGCATTAGGAATTAAGAAGAAACAAAAAGGCAACCCGTTGAATCTACCTACTTAGTGAGTTTATAACAAACTCACTTTGAAGGTCACTAGCAAGAGAGTGAAGATAAACAAGAGGGTAAGAGAGGAGAGAATAAAGAGTAAAGATAAACAAGAGGATAAGAGAGGTGCAAGAGTAAAGAGAATGTACAATAAAGGCTCTATCATAGCTCTTAATTAAGAAGTTGGTAATGGAAGAAATTAAGATATATTGTATAATGTAAATACTATATATGGTTATCCTTTAAATTAATGTCACAATTATGATTTTCATAGTTATGATTCATCTGGTTATGGTTTTATTGGTTATGATTTTCCTGTTTTTCCTAGGTTATTATTCCCAGGTTATTATTTAAAGGAATATGTACGATTTTCCTGGTTATGATTTCCCAGGTTATTATTTACAAGAATATGTACGATTTTCCTGGTTATGATTTCCC
This sequence comes from Caprella mutica, assembly GCA_947561585.1. Classification (NCBI taxonomy): domain Eukaryota; kingdom Metazoa; phylum Arthropoda; class Malacostraca; order Amphipoda; family Caprellidae; genus Caprella; species Caprella mutica. The sequence goes on from CANNZV010001529.1 coordinate 140,586, forward strand.
TAGTTGCAGGCATCACAGTCATCACTTTTCTATCTTTATTATTCAACACTAGTGTGTGTTTACACACAGTGTCTAGTGCGCCTTAGCCAATCTGCAGAATATGGGAGATATTTGGTATATCCTCTACAAACAATTTCGTAATAATTCCTATATAGTAATTTTACTATAATCAGACAAGAGATCTCTGTGAACTCTTACCAGTTTCAACAGACTGGATTCCAGTAATTGGTTATCATTGCCTCGGTTGTGATTTCCTGAATCACTGGTTATAATATCCCTAGTTAATGATTTCACTCGTTGCAAGCATCTTGGTCATCACTAGGCTATGAGTATTATTCACCACTAGTCACAGTAACCAGTGTACCTACCATGGGAGTGTTTGCGGTAATTGACACCATCGCGGTTCTAGATGGTATCACTCTCTTGGAATGTAGTACCCAATTGTAGTCTACAAGGTCAGGTGAACTAAACCTACAATTAGTATTGCTTTACCTGGAGTGAACTTTCACTGACAGGCTATAGAGAAACAAACAACCTACTCCATTTCTAGAGCTGTTTTTCGTCAGTCACTGTATAGACTGAATATGGTTAAAGAAAGCACTTTCCTACACTTCCGCACAAATTCATTTTGATATCGGATGAATTTGATATGACAACGTTTTTAATTACAATAATTAGAAAGAAAACGGGTGGACGGGTAAAAAGTTATCACAATTAAAGATAAAACATTAAAGATACTAATTGAGAAGCATCTCTTGGAACATTATTCACTTAAATTAATAATATAACAGTTCCAATTGACTATCAAAAGATATCAATAGAGCCTAGCTGTAATAGAGCTGTATGAGGTTAATTGGCAACACAGTGTGGAATAGAAGAGATACAATTATATACCTTGGTAATCGTTATGGCAGAGGACTGTAATTATTATAGGGATGATATGGGAGTAAACTAAATATTATAGTAGTGGGCAATAGTGAAATAACTGAATGATGGCCTATAGGAATTGGGTGATCAATTGGTTTCTATGATTAATATATATTATTGATAGATATAGAAGTAGATATGCGTATATTATTGATAGATATAGAAGTAGATATGCGTATATTATTGATATATATAGAAGTAGATATGCGTATATTATTGATAGATATAGAAGTAGATATGCGTATATTATTGATATATATAGAAGTAGATATGCGTATATTATTGATAGATATAGAAGTAGATATGCGTATATTATTGATATATAGAAGCATATATGTATATTATTCCATAGATATAATCATATAATTTGATATAATATTGATTATTTTGTTAAATTTTCATTTACGGACACCAGACAAATAAAAAAATGACATCATTTTAACTCGAAAACAGAGTAGAAAAGACCTCAACTAAATCGAATACTATAGTGAAACAAGTAGATAAAAAGAAAAACAACTGCTCTGTATTGGATTGTATGTACTGGAGGTGGTGTATTAACATCATTGCAGTACTACAGTACATGATGTATTGGAACAGTCTGCAGTTCATATTACTTTTAAAGAGAAATGATTGCAGTTATATAGGCAATATAGACAAACAGTAAATTAATGCAATAATTGCTTTAATTTAAATTACGTATATAGTGTCCCTATAAATTAATGCAATAATTGCTTTAATTTAAGTTACGTATATAGTGTCCCTATAAATTAATGCAATAATTGCTTTAATTTAAGTTACGTATATAGTGTCCCTATAAATTAATGCAATAATTGCTTTAATTTAAATTACGTATATAGTGTCCCTATAAATTAATGCAATAATTGCTTTAATTTAAGTTACGTATATAGTGTCCCTATAAATTAATGCAATAATTGCTTTAATTTAAATTACGTATATAGTGTCCCTATAAATTAATGCAATAATTGCTTTAATTTAAATTACGTATATAGTGTCCCTATAAATTAATGCAATAATTGCTTTAATTTAAGTTACGTATATAGTGTCCCTATAAATTAATGCAATAATTGCTTTAATTTAAGTTACGTATATAGTGTCCCTATAAATTAATGCAATAATTGCTTTAATTTAATTACTTAATTGTTATCCCTATAAAATAATAGTTAAGTATAAATATATTGACTGCCCGTTTATTTAACGATAATGTGTTTTAGTTGTTATTTTGACAGATTAATGTATTGAAGGGGTATTTACTGAGTTCTTATCAGTTAGAGAGATAACAGCTGTGAGGTAATCATAGGAACGTGAGGGGAAAAATAGTAATAGACTCCTTTCAGTTTACAATAAATTTGAAATAATTTTTTATTTTTATTGAAAATTCCCCAATTGTAAATTAGAAAAGGAAAATTGGTAACATTTCATAATTTTCACAAATTTCTAAATATTAATCATTGGTCCGGTAAAGAAACCAAAATTAAAAAGTGTAAAATAATTAAATTAAACATGACTGTTAATATGAGTATTTACAATGCATCATGCATGATAATTATTGCACATCAGAAAGTTATGCATGGAACAACAGACATAACTGTTATAATAAATCATACAATTAATGTCAGAAGTACCTACCATCAGTGAGATAAATAACGTGCCTGTCTATTACTTATGTCACTGATGGTAGATATGGTCACATCTTTCTGTCGCTGATGGTAGATATGGTCACATCTTTCTGTCACTGATGGTAGATATGGTCACATCTTTTAGCCACTGATGGTAGATATGGTCACATCTTTTAGCCACTGATGGTAGATATGGTCACATCTTTCTGTCACTGATGGTAGATATGGTCACATCTTTTAGCCACTGATGGTAGATATGGTCACATCTTTTAGCCACTGATGGTAGATATGGTCACATCTTTCTGTCACTGATGGTAGATATGGTCACATCTTTCTGTCACTGATGGTAGATATGGTCACATCTTTTAGCCACTGATGGTAGATATGGTCATATCTTTTAGCCACTGATGGTAGATATGGTCACATCTTTCTGTCACTGATGGTAGATATGGTCACATCTTTCTGTCACTGATGGTAGATATGGTCACATCTTTCTGTCACTGATGGTAGATATGGTCACATCTTTTAGCCACTGATGGTAGATGTGGTCACATCTTTCTGTCACTGATGGTAGATATGGTCACATCTTTTAGCCACTGATGGTAGATATGGTCACATCTTTCTGTCACTGATGGTAGATATGGTCACATCTTTCTATCACTGATGGTAGATATGGTCACATCTTTCTGTCACTGATGGTAGATATGGTCACATCTTTTAGCCACTGATGGTAGATGTGGTCACATCTTTCTGTCACTGATGGTAGATATGGTCACATCTTTTAGCCACTGATGGTAGATATGGTCACATCTTTCTGTCACTGATGGTAGATATGGTCACATCTTTCTGTCACTGATGGTAGATATGGTCACATCTTTTAGCCACTGATGGTAGATGTGGTCACATCTTTCTGTCACTGATGGTAGATATGGTCACATCTTTTAGCCACTGATGGTAGATATGGTCACATCTTTCTGTCACTGATGGTAGATATGGTCACATCTTTCTGTCACTGATGGTAGATATGGTCACATCTTTTAGCCACTGATGGTAGATATGGTCACATCTTTCTGTCACTGATGGTAGATATGGTCACATCTTTCTGTCACTGATGGTAGATATGGTCACATCTTTTAGCCACTGATGGTAGATATGGTCACATCTTTCTGTCACTGATGGTAGATATGGTCACATCTTTCTGTCACTGATGGTAGATATAATCACATCTTTCTGTGACTGATGGTATATCCTCCACGGTCCCATACAGTAGGATATAGGGGACATAGTCCTCAAGGGACACAGTCCTTAGCTTCCTGCACTCAACCGTGAAATTTAATGACTATAGCTAATTCGGAGACAGTTTTGGAAACTGTATATGAACATATCAATTATTGTGAGATTTACTAAGCAAACTGTTAGTGATTCTTAAAAGGAGTATAATTAGGACTGTGACAATATGCTTTTAAAATCATAGATCCTAAGAATATCAAAGACGAAATGAAATGGTATCGAATACTATATGCCGCTGGTGTAGAACCATTCAATACTTTTTAATTCTCTCGGTCTATAATATTTTCAGGATCTATGATTTTATAAGCATATTGTCACAACCCTAGCAATAACTCGACAGGTCATTTTCTAAACCAGCATTTACTATTAATTTAAACCATAGAGCATATTGTCACAACCCTACTTATAATTTACTATGCCATTTTTTAATTTTCTAAACAATCAATTGCCATAAATTCACACCATTCAGCATGTTGTCACTCTAACCACACTCTAGTACCATCCCCATAATCTATTCCACAAAGCCACCCCTCCAGTCAATGCTTTCCACAGACTTTTTATCCGCGCAAACACTCCACATCTCGAGTAGCACTTTTCGCCACCCAGCACCATGGCGCTACTATCGTCCAAACAATTGCCTGCTGTAAAATATTTCTCTTGGAATTACTTATTTCTGTCCGTAAAAATCATTTTTATGATCTTTTTGAACTCTTAAGAAGATTTTCTAGTTCAGATTTCTTCCGCAAGAGACAGTTGAATTAAATAAAAGAAAATAACTTATTAGCTTTTTGAGCTTTAAGATTTTCTAGTTCAGATTTCTTCCGCAAGAGACAGGTGGCGCTCGCATCGAATTTTTTGTTATTATTTATTTCAACTAATATCACAATCCACCTAAGTTATTTTTAATAACTATCTCTCTAAAATAAAACTACAAAATCAATCAATTGAAGTGTGATATTCAGTACTCGCAGTCACCGCTAGACTAAAGTGGCGCTAGTGTCGTACAATGGCGGTTTGATGGGATTTCTTTGGGGCTTATTTTGAATGGGCCAAGGCATAATTTATTAAGATCCATGGCTGTACAGACTGCTATAGGATGGACTGTTGTATGCAAGGAAGTGATTTATCAAATAATGGTTTGGAGTATAAGAAGAGAGGGAAAGAATATCAGAAACACTAAGTGATTAATTCTAATTATTATAATTAAAAAGAAAGGTAAGTTACAAATTTTCGGTCAGTTCTACATCTTCGGTCATGTAAGAAAAAACGATATAATTATTTTATTTTAATTGGTATCCTTGGTACCTGCAGGTATCATGGATACCAATAAAAATATAAATTAAATCATTATTATATAGTTTTTTTCTTATATGACCGAAGATGTGAAACTGACCGAAAATTCGTAACTTAACCTAGCTAATTTACTACTGATTTTGAACTTTAAAAAGGAAGAGAAAATGAATGATTAAAGTAACTATATAGATGTATTCTATTTGAAATCTACCCTTTATTTTAATATTAAACAACAAAAGGATTCAATGAAGAAAATAACTTTAAAAACTTTAGTTCAAAAGCAGTTTTACACGTAGCTGATTAACTACTGGGATGGATGGCAAGGTCTCCAGTATTCCTCTTCAGTAACATCAAAAGCGAAAAGGCTTTTCTAAAGACCAAAAATGCAAGTCATCCCTGATAATTCCAAAAATGGCCCGTCTCACAAAGAGGTTATTAAAAATGAGATTGCCGAGAAAGCTTTTCATGATGGATTGACTTACAAACTGGTAATAACGAATACAAAATGGAAAAGGTAACATGCTAAACTGATTTACGCTTTAAATAATAAATAGTAGATGATTATTTTTTGTATAAAAAGACAATATGATTATTAAATAGGAATTAACTAATAAAATAACTAATTTTTAATAATATCTGTATTATTTTGTGAGGTATTATATTTCACTTAATCTTTCAAATTGATATTTCAATTCATAATCACAAGTATATATGAAATAATGGAAAAAAAATTATCTGTATCTTTTTATTTGTATTATCTTTAAATGTAGTACAAATCATTTTGATTCTTGAAGATAAAATGGTATGAATTCTCCGGTCATATTTATCCGTTTCTTTATTATCTACATTAATTGTAGAATGCAATACAAATCATTTTCTTTCGTAGGGTAATACCGTATGAATTCTGAGTTATTTTTACCCCCTGTGCTTTATTTGATGAGATGAGCATCTGTTTCCATAGTCACCGAACATATGCAGTCAATATATTACACACAGAGAATCTACGCAAATAATCAAAGCTAGGGGAGCTAAAAGAACAAGATTGGACGATCTTCCAAATGGAGAAACCAGGGAATTGTAGCAAACCAATTGGACGATCTTCCAAATGGAGAAACCAGGGAATTGTAGCAAACCAATTGGACGATCTTCCAAATGGAGAAACCTGGGAATTGTAGCAAACCAATTGGACGATCTTCCAAATGGAGAAACTATGGAATTGTAGCAAACCAATTGGACGATCTTCCAAATGGAGAAACTAGGGAATTGTAGCAAACCAATTGGACGATCTTCCAAATGGAGAAACCAGGGAATTATAGCAAACCAATTGGACGATCTTCCAAATGGCAAACAGTGACGGATTTGTAGTTAGAGTACAAAACATATTGTAACTTATTCTTTTTACAAGTCTAATACATTTTTCTGGTAGGTTTAGATAGCGTTTAGTTAGTTCAAATTCCAGTTTTAGATTTTTTATACCTTGACTCAACTGTGTGAAGTATGGAAGTTACGAATTATCGGTCAGGTACACATCTTCGGTCACATAAGAAAAAAACTATAATAAAAATTGTATATGCCCGAAGATGTGACAGTGACTTATAATTCATAACTTGCCCAAGTGACAAAGTGAGGACAGCAAGTCAATAGTTTGCTAAGTGCGCCACAGAAGGTATGGGTG